>AWOL01S0036777.1:16315-28177 GCA_000715115.1 Nicotiana otophora | reverse complement strand
TATATATATATATATAGTAAATTGGTCCTACATAAGGTCATTCAGAAACATCTTTTAGCTCTTCAATTAATTATATGTTGTCTTTTCATCTTTTTGGATCTGTATTGTTCTCTCTAATTGACTAGTACTAAATTTTTTAGGTTCTTCTTTGTTTACCTTTTAGGATCTGAGGAAATTTTGTCACACATCAAATTTGTTACGTTTTAATTAATTCTATTGTCGTTTTAAAAAATGAATGACAATAAGAAAGTCATTGTAAATCCATCCAACTTTACTGCTGCCCTTTTATATTGAAAATAAAATCGAACAATAGTTTCTCTATTAGATGCGAATTTGATGAACAATTTGTTGAGGTAGACATTGGATATCGGAATGGTTAAACAAAATAATTGTGATTGTACTACGTGGTCTTAGTAGGGTTTCTTATTTAAATATATATCTTATATATTAGTTTATTTCAATTGCATGCTTTGAAAATAATTGGAAGGTAATTAAGAAGCCACCAAAGCAACACTTTGAAATAGCTTAAACATATATCTTATATATTAATTTATTTCAATTGCTTTGAAAATAATTGGAAGGTAATTAAGAAGCCACCAAAGCAACACTTTGAAATAGTTTAAACATATATCTTATATATTAATTTATTCCAATTGCTTTGAAAATAATTGGAAGGTAATTAAGAAGCCACCAAAGCAACACTTTGAAATAGTTTAAACATATATCTTATATATTAATTTATTCCAATTGCTTTGAAAATAATTGGAAGGTAATTAAGAAGCCACCAAAGCAACACTTTGAAATAGTTTAAACATATATCTTATATATTAATTTATTCCAATTGCTTTGAAAATAATTGGAAGGTAATTAAGAAGCCACCAAAGCAACACTTTGAAATAGTTTAAACATATATCTTATATATTAATTTATTCCAATTGCTTTGAAAATAATTGGAAGGTAATTAAGAAGCCACCAAAGCAACACTTTGAAATAGTTTAAACATATATCTTATATATTAATTTATTCCAATTGCTTTGAAAATAATTGGAAGGTAATTAAGAAGCCACCAAAGCAACACTTTGAAATAGTTTAAACATATATCTTATATATTAATTTATTCCAATTGCTTTGAAAATAATTGGAAGGTAATTAAGAAGCCACCAAAGCAACACTTTGAAATAGTTTAAACATATATCTTATATATTAATTTATTCCAATTGCTTTGAAAATAATTGGAAGGTAATTAAGAAGCCACCAAAGCAACACTTTGAAATAGTTTAAACACATATCTTATATATTAATTTATTCCAATTGCTTTGAAAATAATTGGATGGTAATTCAGAAGCCACCAAAGCAACACTTTGAAATAGTTGTTTATCCCAGTTGTTATGAGAGGCAAATCTCCGCTCAATCCTCTAGATTTCCTATTGTTGAAATCAAAAAGGTAATTTCGATTTTTTATTGTCAAAATCTTTATTACACTTTTGATATACTATAATCGCCATTTGGAATTTCTATATTGAATTGGTAACTAACACCTTGGAAAAAGAAAATTTGTTTAGTTGCTAACACGTCTCCATAAAGCTTTTTGTTTTTAAGAAAATAATATTCTATACACGTCTCTATATACTTTTATATTTGGGACGAAGGATTCAACAAAAGGAGGGTGGAGTTATTATGCTTTCATAAAGCTAATGATAAAGATAAAAGTTAGTTAGGATACAATCTTTGACATCAAAGCATGCAATATTACTTCTTATTGCTATTATTTTTTAATAAATTAATAAATAATCAAGAAGGGGAAATCTCCATAAAATCATTATATAAGTATTCTAATCGAAACTACACAAATGAAATTTTCTTGATTGATATATGTAAGCATGCAAATCAAGGTTTAATTATTCAATACAATCATAAATTCCAAGAAGTATAAAAATTTCTAGCTGTGCTAATCCAATGATAATCTCTACTTGGTGTATCTTTGTGCTTCCCATTTTCAGGGAGCTATTAATTATTAGGGTCGAAAACGAAATAATAAAAAATTAATTAGTTTTGTTACAAGACAATTTGAAGATCTTGTAAAATATTTCTGAGATTTATATAAGTTTGACTTGTTCTGAAGTAATTTTTATCACATTCCATCTTTAAAAGAGTTACTACAACTTATTTATAATGTCATATCAACCTTAGAAAATATCAATTTATGTAAGTTTCCCTTCAATTTCTCATTTGATTCCTTCGTGTTAAGATCGAAATAATCAGGTGCCATGCGAAAGGTATAAGGTATACTTTCAATGACGATAAATTAGATATCAAAAGAGAAATATGCCCAAAAAAATACAAACATCTAATGTGATCAATTGACTTACATCCATATGTGAAGATGAGCAATCCAGTATATTAAAAAAACATACAAAATATCGAGAGAACAACCCTACAAAGAGACATATACAAGTGGCTAACAATTATCCCAAAAGTTCTTCCCCCGTAAACAAGACTCTCAAACCCCTTTTGGCTACATTATGAATGTTACTTAATGAGAATTAAGGATCCTCAATTTACAGAAATCAAAAAAAAAAAATTCCTCCAAGAAAAAAGATTAGCAAAATAAGAAATAATTATATTTTCCTTTTCATAAAAGGTAAAATTAACTATGATTAATATGTTGCCGTTCCTTCAAAAATATAATAAGAAAAACATGGCAAACACCTAAATAACTAATGTTACGATCACATGGACAAATAACCATAGACTGTATATTACAAAGTGTAAATAGCATAATATATGTCATAACACAATTTGCAATAAATTAAAGTATTCTTCCTCACTTACCATATCTAGTGCCACTTGCTTTACACTTGACCAAAATCAGGACCCCACTCACATGCAAATCCAATTATTCTTTTCTAGCATTTTGGAAATGTATCCCACCAGTCACTTTGCCCCAAGTGCTTATATTTCATTCTTTGTATTTTCATGGCCCATTGCCAACCTCTCCAATTTTTTCTTCTTCTTCTTCTTCTTTTTTTTCTTTCAATTTGGTTCAAGATATGCTCATGATTCTCTTAATTAGTTAAACATGGTAATACTAATAATAATTATAAGAAGGATATTAATTAGTCTGATATCTTCAAAAGCATGTGGACACATATTTGTCTTACCAGCTTTAAAAGATTTTCTATTGCTTATGCAAATCTTTGGTTTGTTAGGAGTAGTCATTGTCAAATCATTGGTAACCAAAAGTCGTTTGGAGCTTAATGTATTATAAGTATTTATCATCACAATCACGTCCTAATCGATTTTGGTTATATTTTTAAGCTCAACCCACGAAAAAATGTTAATTGGTGCTCTTTTAATGCGAACTCCGAAGATCATTCTGCTAAATATATTTTTTTCTGAAGACCAACTCATTATTTTTTAGAACATATTACTAAAGTATTATTATTCCATCTAAAAATTTAAGTTGCTAAAGAAAATAATAATGAGACTTCAACAAAAAAAAAAAATTATCATTTCATCTAAAAATATAAACAGTCAAAAAAATACAATTTTAAGAAAGTGTATCACGGCTAGGGGTGGAACTAGCCCTTTGCTTACGGGTTCGGCCGAACCCAATAATTTTTGTGTAGATTCTGTATTTATCTTGTAAAATTCATAAAATATATACAAATTATTATTTTAGAACTTAATAACTTAAAAGAACTAGAATCATAAACTCATATAATTCAAATCTTAATTCCGCCTTTGATCAGTACGACTCCCAAAAGCTAAAGAGAAAACAAATGGAGTGGGGTTAGAGAAGAGAGAGGTGTGATCGTGGCACGCCTTCATACATAATATTTCTTCCTTTAGATGATTGGATCATAATACATTGGAAATTGTGCAAGACAAGTCATTTTCTCACTTTATATGAATTTATTTATTTTAATCATTATAAAAAAAGAACTATCCAATTCTATATTTAAAAATAATTTACTTTTATGTAATAACTTATATCCATATAAAATATATACACATTATTTTTATACTATAAATTTAAAAATAAATCTTAAATTTCGTAATCAGTAAAATAAATTTACATAAACTGAAATAGAACGAGTATTTCAAAAACAAATTAGGCAGCAACAACCAATTTATTTAGTGCTTTTGCAATCACAGAGGATTATTACACAAGTTGACTTTAGGGTCCATCGTACGTTTTGGACCACATGCCCAATACCACTTCGAACAATGAGAAGTTCTCACTATATATTCATGTACTATGTAGGTTTAACTAGAATATTTAAAATATATACACCATTTAGAAGGCGGGGAAAAAATATTAAGTGAGAATTAATTTATATTTATTTGAATAAATAATTCAATATTTATTTAGATGCATTATTTAGCATTTTGGGAGCATGAGACCCGCATATAATATTATATCAATTTTATAAAATATATATATAAATAACTAATTTAACGGAGACATATGATTAACGTACACCGTAAAAATGGCCTAAATCCGCCCTTAATATTCTATACTTTTTACTTAGTTCTACTCCATTTTCTGGTTAACATTATGGCCTGATTTAGCGGTGAAAACAGATTTCTTCTCGGGTATAAAATTGTTTCTACGATATTATAGCACATCTTAAATTTTTCATTAAGGGTGTCAAAATATAAAAAGTGAATATAAGAAAAAGTCAAACAAATTCAACTTATAATATATAGACATGAAAAAAAATAACTTTTTTGTTTATTTATATAGTATAATTGTTCGAGAAAGAAGTACCGATCAACGCCAGTATAGCTCTACCTTTGGTGCATCAAAGTTCGGTAAATAACTAGGACTTTGTAGAGAAAAGCAAAAACAAAATAATACTCGTAATACCCTTCTCATGACTTACATGTGTAGAATTCTTAACAAATTAATTCAAATAATCAATTATCCAATCGTAATTGCAACTTAATGATAGCTCAAACTCTGAACAGTATCATGCATGGCACCTATATATATATATATATATATAGGGGTGGCAAACGGGCGGGTCGGTTATGAGCGGGTCGAAAACGAGTAATTTTTAAAATGGATAAATTATTCGACCGGGGTTGTATTTGAGACGGATAAAAAACGAGTTATCCAGCGGATAATATGGATATCCATATTATCCATGTCTTTTTGAATATGATCATTTTTGGGAGAATTCCTAGTCTTCCAAACTTGAGGAACCCCCAATTTGAGGCTTTACAAATGTAAAAGTTAAACACATTAGTTATCCATTGGTTATCTATTTGGTTAACTATTTTTTAAGTGGATAATATTGTTCTTATCCATATTCGATCCGTTTTTAAAAAGTTCATTATCCAATACTGTTTTTTTTAATCTTATTGTTAGCAGAGTGTCTTAGCCGAGAGTCTATTGAAAATATCATATTTATCCTTTCAGAATAGGGGTAAGATTTGCGTACACACTACCCTCCTCAGATCCCATTTATGGATAACCAAGCCTAACTCCAAACCAAAATATGTGAAGTTCATATCAAAATATGTACGACAAATCAATTCCCTAGTGTGTTGAGCAAAAATCACAAACAGCTCAAGTGGTGAGGTGAGCGAAAGAAGATCAGTGGGTTTGCCTTGAGGATTATCCTTATCCATCTGCTCATTTTGACATTTACATTCAACATGCATTGAATTTTCATAAGTGTACGAACTAGATGCTTTTGAGTTTTGCCTCGTCCAAGTTGTCTCCAAAAGGTATGTTTCCCACATTCTGCTCTAAAATCTTAACTATGTTTAAAGCATTTACTTGATATTTATCTAAACTAGTCTCTATATACTTGCTTTGCACGTAAATGTTTAGTCAGTTATTCATATGAAGCAACAATAAATTCTTGTTGTCGACATTAATATCCCTCTTAAAAATTCAACATATAATTGTCTATGTGAGAAATCATGTAGCAACAAAGACAATCTATTATCTGAGATCGTATGATCACGTGCTTTATTTATCTTCTCCACGAAACACAAGTATAACTAAAATTATTCTTGTCCATATTTAAATACTTTCATCGTTCCACATTTAGTGCGAAATATTAAAAATAAAAAATAAATAAAATAATAATATAAGAAAGTAGATATTAACAGTGTACTCCATAGATGCGATTATCAATTTATATTTATAAGTGATTGTCTATTGCCAGACAATATTAATTTTATGCTACTTATAAAGATATTAGATATAGGGAGTCTCTCACTCAAATTTTATATTTTTTACTCCTATAAAAGAGGTACATAGCGTAGTAATCCTTAATCCCAAAAATATCTAAAAATAACATAACCAAGTAGTGTCACAACCCGAAATTTCCACCTTCGGACCGTGATGGCGACTAACATTTCACTTGCTAGACAAGCCAACGTTAGAATAATATTAACCAATTTTTAAATTATTAATAATCAAAGAAACAAATGCGGAAGCAAAGTTTGAAATATAGTGAATAATCCATAAAAATAACGGTGTCTAAATACCATCCCAGAATTGGTGTCACAAGTGAACGAGTTTTTAGAATAATACAAATAAAGATCTAAATAAAATGAAGCTGTCTGAAAATAAACACACAGCTAAAGTAAAATAGATGGGGACTTCAGAACTGCGGACGCCATGCAGTTATACCTCAAGTCTCCTCTGAGTAGCTGAAATTCGAGCAAGTCTATGGCATGCAGCTGGGACCAACTCTGAAATCTGCACAAGAAGTGCAGAGTGTAGTATCAGTACAACCGACCCCATGTACTGGTAAGTGCTGAGCCTAACCTCGACGAAGTAGTGGCGAGGCTAAGGCGGGTCACTTACATTTCCTGTACGCAATATTAGTAACAACAACAATAATAGAAATAAATCGGGTAACTCATTTATAATAATTGAAGCCAACTCAGCAGTCATAACCAATTATCATTTCCATCAATTCTGTTGCAGCGTGCAACCCACTCTCACAATATATATTTACATTCAATTCTTTTGCAGCGTGCAACCCGCTCTCACAATATATTCACATTCAATTATGTTGCAGCGTGCGACCCACTCTCACAATATATTCACATTCAGTTCTGTTGCAGCGTGCAACCCGCTCTCACAATATATTCACATTCAATTCTGTTGCAGCGTGCAACCCGCTCTCACAATATATTCACATTCAATTCTGTTGCAGCGTGCAACCCGCTCTCACAATATATTCACATTCAATTCTGTTGCAGCGTGCAACCCGCTCTCACAATATATTCACATTCAATTCTGTTGCAGCGTGCAACCCGCTCTCACAATATATTCACATTCAATTCTGTTGCAGCGTGCAACCCGCTCTCACAATATATTCACATTCAATTCTGTTGCAGCGTGCAACCCGCTCTCACAATATATTCACATTCAGTTCTGTTGCAGCGTGCAACCCGCTCTCACAATATATTCACATTCAGTTCTGTTGCGGCGTGCAACCCGCTCCTCCAATATATTCATTTTAATCAAGTCTGTTGCGGCGTGCAACCCGATCCCCCAATATATATATATGTATGTCGACTTTTAAATAAGTTTGTTGCGGCGTGCAACCCGATCCTCCAATATGGACTTTTAATAAGTCTGTTGCGGCGTGCAACCCGATCCTCCAATATGGACTTTTAATAAGTCTGTTGCGGCATACAACCCGATCCTCCAATATGGACTTTTAATAAGTCTGTTGCGGCGTGCAACCCGATCCTCCAATATATTCATTATAATTAATTCTGTTGCGGCGTTCAACCCGATCCTCCAATATATTCATTATAATCAATCCTATTGCGGCGTGCAACTCGCTCCTCCAACATATTCATTTATCAATTCTTATAGAAGAATTTCCCCAATAAATGCAACAATTAATATAAAATTATAAGACAACAAGCATACAATAATTATGATTTAATTACGAAACAAACAAAGGTAAATAGCAAATTATTATAGAAATCAGAGAGAAAATATGCAGTTTAATATTTAATATACTAAATGTCAAATAACAATTAAGGCACATAATTCAAATAACATGTAATAATTAATGCAGGAATTCAAGAATTAATATTTGACAAAGAATAGGAGAGAAACAGTTATTATAACAATTAATTCATAATTTAAAATAATTTATGATTTTTCGAGTAAATATGCAAACAATTAATTTGACGACGTATAGACACTCGTCACCTCGCCTATATGTCGTTCCCATGCATTTCACATAACAAATAATTTAAGGGTTCTATTCCCTCAAGTCAAGGTTAACCACGACACTTACCCCGCTTTGCAAATTCCAATGAGTTACTCAACCACAACTTTTCCTTTTAAATTTATCTCCGAAAGCTTCAAATCTATTCACAAATAATTCAATATACTCAATACGAATCATAAGAATTAATTTCATATGAATTTACTAATTTTTCGGATAAAATCCGAAATTCATTAAAATATTCGATAGTGGGACCCACCTCTCAAATCTCGAAAAACTTACGAAATCCGAACACATATTCCGAGACGAGTTCGGATATATAATTAGTTTTGATATCCGACCTCTATTCGAGGTCTAAATCCCCAAATTTCGAAATTCCTAAGTTCTACCCAAAAATCCTAATTTCACTATAACAATTCTAGATTCTAGGTTGAAATCTTGTTATAAGATGTAAAAGATTGAAAGAGACTAGTTTAGAATCACTTACCTATGATTTGGGGAAGGAATGGTCTTTGGAAAATCGCCTCTTGTATTTTAGGTTTTGAAGATTTGGGAAATGAATTAAACATCCTGTCCAAAAGTCATTTTGATCAGCTGCAGATGTCGCATTTGCGACCTGGGCTTCGCAAATGCGAAGCCCGCAAATACGAGAAAAGTATCGCAAATGCGAACTCCTCGCATCTCTACTACCTTCGCAAATGCGAACATTGAACCATCGCAAATGCGATGAAAATCTCGCAAATGCGAGAATCCCAGTCCCAGCCCATCTTCGCAAATGCGGACAACCGGTAACAAATGTATCCTGTGATGATTTCAATTGCGATCCTGAACTTCGCAAATGTGAAGGTCCCCTTCCAACCCTACTGCTCGCAAATGCGAAGCTTCTTCGCAAATGCGATGCTCGCATTTGAGAGGCAGACCTCGCAATTGCGAAGTATGCAGACCTGAAGTACACCAGCTATGATTTCTATGTTCAATTCACTCTGTAGCCTATCCGAAACTCACCCCAAGCCCTGGGGCTCTAAACCAAAGGTGCACACAAGTCTAAAAATATCATACAGACCTTCTCGCGCGATCGAATCGCCAAAATAACACCTAGAACTCCGAATTTAGCACCAAATCAAATGAAATTCTCAAGAATACTTTAAAATTTCTATTTTCTCAACTGGACGTCCGAATCACGTCAAATCAACTCCGTTTCTCACCAAATTTTGCAGACAAGTCTTAAATATCATAATGAACCTGTACCGAACTCCAGAAACAAAATACGGACCCGATACTAACAATGCCAAATATCAATCAATTCTTAAAAATAAATAATTTCCAAACTTTTAATTTTCATCAAAAATTCATAACTCAAGCTAGGGACCTCCGAATTCGATTCCGGGCATACGCCCAGGTCCCATAATTCGATACGGACCTACCGGGATCGTAAACGCACGGATCCGGGCCCGTTTACCAAAAATGTTGACCGAAGTCAACTAAAATCAACTTTTAAGGCAAAAATTCTTATTTTCATTAGTTTTCAACATAAAAGCTTTTCGAAAACCTGCTCGGACTGCGCACGCAAATCGAGGAGGGTAAAAATAAGATTTTTAAGGCTTAAGAGCACAGATTCGAGTTCTAAAACATAAGATGACCTTTTGGGTCATCACATTCTTCACCTCTAAAACAACCGTTCGTCCTCGAACGGACATAGAAAGGTACCTGGGCTGGTGAAAAGGTAGGGATATCTACTCCGCATATCGGACTCGGACTCCCAAGTTACTACCTCAATAGGCTGACCTCTCCACTGCACTCGAACTGAAGGGTAACTCTTTGATCTCAACTGGCAAACTTGTCGAGCTAGAATTGCCACCGGCTCCTCCTCGTAAGTCAAATCCTTGTCCAACTGGACAGAGCTGAAATCTCACACGTGGGACGGGTCACCATGATATTTCCAAAGCATAGACACATGGAATACCGGATGAACTGAGGATAATCCAAGGCATCTTGTACCAAATCGGTACCCAATAACTGAGCCTCTCCCGGTTCAAACCAGCCAACTGGCGAATGGCATCGCCTTCTGTATAATGCCTCATATGGAGCCATCTGAATGCTCGACTTGTAGCTGTTATTGTAGGCAAACTCCGCTAACAGCAAGAACTGATCCCAAGAACCTCCAAAGTCAATAACACAGGCGCGGAGCATATACTCCAAGATCTGAAGAGTACGCTCGGACTGCCCGTCCGTTTGAGGATGGAATGCTGTGCTCAACTTAACCCGCGTACCCAACTCATGCTGTACTGCCCTCCAAAAGTGTGAGGTAAATTGTGTACCTCGATCTGAAATAATTGATACGGGCACCCCGTGAAGGCGAACAATCTCACGAATATAAATTTCGGCTAACCTTTCTGAAGAATAGGTAGCTGCCACTGGAATGAAATGTGCTGACTTGGTCAACCTGTCCACAATAACCCCAAACTGCATCAAATTTTCTCTGAGTCCGTGGGAGTCCAATAACAAAATCCATTGTGATACGCTCCTATTTCCATTCAGGAATTTCTAACTTCTGAAGCAACCTACCAGGTCTTTGATGCTCGTACTTAACTTGCTGACAATTCAGACACCGAGCTACATATGCAACTATATCCTTTTTCATTCTCCTCCACCAATAATATTGCTGCAAATCTTGATACATTTTAGTAATACCTAGATGAATAGAATACCTGAAACTGTGTGCCTCTTCAAGAATTAATTCACGAAGCCCATCCACATTAGGCACACAAATACGACCCTGTATTCACAGAACTCCATCTTCCCCCACAGCAACTTGTTTGGCATCACCGTGCCGCACCATGTCCTTAAGGACAAGTAAATAAGGATCATCATACTGCCTCTCCCTGATGCGTTCATACAAAGAAGACCGAGCGACCGTGCAAGCTAGAACCCGACTGGGTTCTGAAACATCTAACCTCACGAATTGATTAGCCAAAGTCTGAACATCTGCAGCTAATGGCCTCTCACTAACCGGAATATACGCAAGACTGCCCATACTCACATCCTTTCCACTCAAAGCATCGACCACTACAAAATGGTGATATCATAGTCTTTCAACAACTCTAACCATCTTCTCTACCTCAAATTAAGATCCTTTTGTTTGAACATATACTGAAGGCTACGATGATCAGTAAATACCTCACACGAGACACCGTAGAGGTAATGCCTCCAAATCTTCAGCGCATGAACAATGGCTGCCAATTCTAAGTCATGAACAAGATAATTCTTCTCGTGAACTTTCAATTGCCGCGACACATATGCAATTACCTTGCCATCTTGCATTAAAACTGCACCAAGCCCAATGTGACATGCGTCACAATATACCGTATACAATCCTGAACCTGTGGGTAATACCATCACTGGCATCGTAGTCAAAGCGGTCTTGAGCTTCTGAAAGCTCAACTCACATTCGCCTGACCATCTGAATGGGACACCCTTCTGGGTTAGTCTAGTCAATGTGCTTGCTATAGATGAAAACCCTTCCATGAACCGACGATAATAACCTGCTAAACCCAGGAAACTCTAGATCTCTATAACTGAAGTAGGTCTAGGCCAATTCTGAACAACCTCAATCTTCTTAGGATCTGCCTTTATGCCTTCT
>AWOL01S0036773.1:62021-90903 GCA_000715115.1 Nicotiana otophora | reverse complement strand
TTGGGCTTGGGGTCCTCTGACCGAGAGGAAGCTTTTCGCTTCTTATCTTCCCCCTGTTTAGGGGCCAGGGACTTGTTTCCTTCTTCATCGCTCGAAGGTCTCAAAGCGGCATCCCTGGTTACGCCTGCTCAAGAGGAAATCGATAACGAATAGAACGCAAAGAATACTTTGAAGGAAACAAGAAGCAAACCTCACCATGGTTCTTGGCCTTCCATCTGCCTTTTGCCAAATCACGCCAAGCGCGCTCGGCGTAAGAGGAGGTCGAGGCCAACTTTCGAACCCAGTCCTCAAGGTCAAGCACCGCTTGTGGCATCCAAGGGGCAGCTGAACATCAGAGAAGGACATCAGAAAAAATCGAAAAAGTACCTGAAAAGTGAACAAAAATCAGTTACGGTCAAAATTCCATTCTTCAGGGAACAACATCTTCTCCTCCGGAATGAGATCACGGGTCCTCACTCGAATATAACGACCCATCCAACCCTGATCCTTGTCTTCATCGATGCTCGACATCAATGCCTTCGATGCCCGACGATGAAGTCTGATTAGTCCTCGAAAGATCTGAGGCCGATACAGTCGTATGAGGTGGTTCAGAGAAAAATCCAACCCCCCGACTTTGATAGAGAAGAAGCGCAATAAGATTAATATATGCCATAAAGAGGGATGAATTTAGCTAAGGGTGACTTGATACCTTTTGCAGAAATCAATAATCACCGGGTCGACGGGTCCCAGTGTGAAGGGATAAGTATAAACACTTAAAAATCCCTCCACATAAGTGGTAACACTCTCAACGGAAGCCGAAATTTGCAACACGACCTCGGAACCCTAGTTGCAGTCATTTCTGACGGCCTTGAGGTGATCCTCCATTATAGAGCACGTACACATCGATACATGTTCACATCGACCCGAAACGGAGGAAGGGTTCTCCACCTTAAAATCGGTCTTCAAAATGCACGGGCCAGGAACATAGTCATGAACTGACGGCTCCACCGGTGCCTTATCATCAGACGGTCGTGAGGAAGAAGCTTTTTCCTTCTGAGGTATGATTTTGGAAGTTTTTGCCATTGATATGAAAGGAAAGAGTGCAAAGGAAGGTGAAGAAATAGACAGTACCAAAATTCTGGTGTGGACGGCCCCGTAGTAGCGAAGTAGAGAGGATAAATAAGAAAGTTTGGAAGAAGAGAAGGCGCAAAAGTGGTAAAGGTTGTATGGAAAGACTATTTATAGACTAAGGCATGACGGTTCGGTATCAGCGGTGGCCGATCACCGTCTGACACACATTAAATGCCTCGGTAAAACCGAACAGATGGGACAGCTATCACATACGTCAAGATCGGGTTCGATAGAAACGTCAGCTTAAATTTGATCGAGCCACAGGGAAATCATATCGTTCCTTGCCACATCCTTTACGAGAAACGAGGGGACTATCTGTGTACGGTCAAAACTGATTCTCAGTCATAAAGACCGGTCGAGACAATGACATTTCAATCGAAGGGTATCCACATGACAAGCTCGGACGAATTTCGAAGTAGAGACGTCGAGCTTCGAGCTATAAGACCAATCAACGGCAAAGCTTAATATTATTATCGAGCCCGTGTCCGAATCAGATTAAGGGGCAACACCGATCGACACAGGCCCCGAATATTGATGCCCCAAGGCAGAATCGAGATCGAACCAAGACTGGGAATTCGATCTAACACCGAGCTCGAGTCGGTACCAAGCTCGCAGACAAGAGCCGTTACAACCACACCAAGGGAGAGAATCTTGTCGAGAATCAAGGAAGAGGCAAACCATCATGGGTACTCCACTACATGTATTATTTTATTATGTTGTTATAGATAAAGCAGTGACCCTCTACTATAAAAAGGGAGATAGACTGCAATAGACACAAGTCCTCCAAGATACATTAAGATTTCATTGTGCTTGTTTTTCTAACTCATTTCAGTCTTCCCGTCCATCATTCCTATTTTATAGCAAAAAATACCTGTATTGTCATGTTGTATCAAAGAAATTTGCATACCCTTAGAACCATATCTAAATTTAATGTTATCCGATTTTTCGGGTAAATAGAAGAATTTGTGCTTATTGAGGCAATTGCTTTTCCAGATCCACTGGTGGGCATATTGATAGGTGTTTCGGCGATTTATAACTTCAGCAGTATAGAGAGAATAGGCAGTTTTTGTGCTAAAGGATCCATTCATTCAAGTTCCAGTAGAAACAGTCATGATTGTTTTCAGTGAATGGTAGATATGTATTAAGAATAAGATTAGTAATTAACTTCTATAGGAAGTTCGATTGGAATGTTTGAAAGGTCCCAACACTTGTTCTGTATAATAGTGTCTAGTATTTCGTCATTATCTGAGAGGGTTAGAGGTTCATGAAGGTCACTCGGAGTGTATTTTGATGATATCTATCTATCATTCCAAATGGATCATATCCCTAACGTTCCAAAATTATCTCTTAGGGTAGTTAGTAATCACGTGCTTTGATAGCACTTTTTCAGATATAAGAGTCAGCTGCCTTAGCCATTATGGAATTGGAAGTGCGGGGGAGACAGTATTTTGCTCGAAAGACAAAAGCCCAAAGGTTATTTTCATGAGGACTATTTTGAAGTCACCAAAGAATAGAGGACAAAAGGGCCATATTTTTTTCAGTAGCTTTTTGAAGTCCTAGCCCACCCCCTGACTTAGGAGAGGTTACTAATTCCCAGTGATTCAAGAGAGGTTACTAATTCCAGTCCTAGCCTTTAATTTGGAGGTTGAACCCCAAAGGAAGTTTCTTTGAATACGATCATTATGGGATCGAGTTTTAGCAGGTAGTAGATGTATTTGCATGGAGTTAGTGGGTATGGTAGCTAAGGTATTTTGGATTAAGGTGGATGTACTTGCAAAGGTAAGGAATGTTGTTTTCCAACCTTTTAAACGTGTATTCATTCTATCCAACATGAAATAATAGTCTTTGTGTGTTGGTTGTAAGTTAGGCTATAGGGAAACCTAAGTATTTTACAAAATCTATGGTAATCTTAATGTTGATGTCACGATCCGGAATCCTAACCTCGAGGCCGTGATGACGCCTAACATTTCACTTGCTAGGCAAGCCATGTTAGCTAAATACTTAATCAATTTTACTAATTTAAAATAGAACATTAATAAAACAAAGCTGAAATAGTTTGAAATAGATGTGGTAAATACAACATAACGAAGTCCAACCATATCCTAAAAATCTGGAGTCACAAATACATGAGCATACTAGAGTGTTACAGATAAAGTCTAAATGAAATACAACTGTTCGAAATAAGAAAAACAGTAAAAGTAGGATAGAAGGGGGCTTCAGGAACTCCGAACGCCAACAGCTCTACCTCAAGTCTCCTGCTGATAGTTGGCCCTTGTTAGATCTCCTCTACACAACGCTGGGACCAACACCGGTATATGCACAAGAAGTGCAGAAGTGTAGCATGAGTACAACCAACCCCATGTACTCTGTAAGTGTCAAGCCTAACCTTGACGAAGTAGTGATGAGCTATGGCAAGTCACTTCAAAAATAACCTGTACGAAATAATAATAAGATAAAACATGAATAGAAATAAAGCAGTAAACTCATATAAACAGACCCAAAGGTCAACTACCAGAGAGCTAGAATAACAAAGTCTCAAGTCTCATATCATAATACCGAGGTTAACTCTACAATCTCAAACAATTAGAACTTATCAAATTCATTGTGACGTGCAACCCGATCCCACCATATCATCATCTGTTCATATCTTAGTACGTCCTTATTCCTTCATATCATTTCAATACCATTCAATACTACTGCGGCGTGCAACCCGATCCCCAAGAATTTCAAATCATTAACATAAACAACTCAACAACAATATTTATAAAATATCAACACAAAGAAGGTGAAATGTACTAAACAATAGAGAACCACAGAATAAGCAGAGAATATCCAACATCTCAGAATCTCAAACTTTACCAATTCATCAATACAGAACAACTAAACGACTCACATTAGCGAAACAACATAATAGAGTGCATTGAGTAATATAAGGATAATAAAAGCAAGTATAACATGTGACAATAAGAGTGTATAACTAAGGCAAGTATAAACAGGTAGCAAATAAGCAAAAATCGTGTGAGAAATGAACAAATTAAAGCAAGTAACAATTAAATATTAATTAACAAGTATATCATAGATGTCAAGTAAGAACGTGTGACAATTAAAGCATATAACAAGATATAACATGGAAACAAATAGCTCAATCCCGCATGCTAAATCTCATGATGGAATATATACACTCGTCATCTCGCATGTACATCGTTTCCCAACATAATTCACATAACAAATAGTTCAATAAGTCCTAATTCCCTCAAGTAAAAGTTAGATCCAACACTTACCTCACTTTACAACCAATTCAAATAACCAACCACGGCCTTGCCTTTTGAACAGGCCTCCAAACCAACCAAATCTAACCAATTATTAATCAAACAATTCAAAATAAGCTTTAGAAACTACTCACGGGTGAAAAAGATCCAATCTTTAATGAATTTGGAAAAGGTCAACGAAAGTCAATCCCGGGCCCATTTGGTCAAAACCCGAGATTCTCACCAAAATATGATTACCCATTCACCCCCGAGCTTGGTTATGTAATTTGTTTCAAAATCCGACCTCAATTTGAGGCCTAAATCTCAATTTTACAAAATACCCAATTTCTTTCCAAATCCCTAATTTCTACACTGAATATCCTAGATTTGATGTTTAAAATACATAAAAAGTATTGGGTAATTGAAAGGAAGTGGATTAAAGTTGCTTACCAATGAATTTGGGAAGAAACATCTCTTGAAAAATCGCCTCTGGAGTGTTTAGGGTTGAAAAATGATGTAAACTAAGCTAAGTCCTGATTTTTTCCTCTGTTACCCGGCTGCGGAAGTTCGCAATTGTGACAATCGCAAATGCGAGAAACATGTCGCAAATACGAATTGTGCCCCCAGCCTGATTTAGTTGCAATTGCGACAAACCACCGCAAATGTGATGCCCATCAAACCGCAAATGCGATCAAAGGTTTGCATTTGCGAACCTGCCTAAGCCCAGTGCTCAGTAGCAAATGCGACAATGCCATTGCAAAAGCGAAGTCTGGGATATCTGCAATTGCGAACATCTTGTCGAAAAAGCGAAGACTACCCTGCCAAGTCCCCCATCGCAATTGCGAGCTCAACTTTGTGAAAGCGGAGTTTGCATTTGCGAGCAGGTCATCGCAAATGTGAGACCTATAGCCCAGCACCAGAATTGAAGCACACCAGCAGTCTTCATCCAACTCAAACTCATTTGAAACGCGTCTGGAACTCACCTGAACCCCTCAGGCTCCAAACCAAATATGCACACACGTTAATAACATCATACAAACTCGTTCGCGCGATCAAAATACCAAAATAACTTCTAATACTACAATTCGAACATCAAAACGAATAAAATTCAAAGGAAAACTCAAGAAGCTCTAGAATGGTAACCAAGCGTCCGAATCCTATCAAACCAACTCCGAATTGCACCAAACTTTGCAGACAAGTTTCAAATAGAAATACAGACCTATTCCAAATCCCAAAACTAAAATCCAAATCCAGTAACCATAAAGTCAACCTACGGTAAAGTCTAAAAAATGTTCAAATATTCAAATTGCTAACTTTCGGCAAAACAATTCAAATCATCTTAGGGACCTCCGAATTCAATTGCGGGCATACACCCAAGTCTAAAATCACAATACGAATCTATCAGAATCATCAAAATAACGATCTGGGGTCATTTACAAAGAATATTGAGCGTCGTCAATGCTAGCCTTATTTTTAGTCAAAATTTCATATAAAAGCTTTTCGAAAAGTGACACGAACCACGCATGAAAATCAAGAAATATCAAATGAAGCTAATAGAGGTCTCGAAATATGAAAATAAAGGCTTGTACTCAAAACGACCTATCAGGTAGTCACATTCTCCACCTCTAAAAGAAATGTTCGTCCTCGAACGGACATAGAAAAGTACCTGGACTGGTGAAAAGGTGTGGGTATCTACTCCGCATATCGGACTCGGACTCCCACGTAGCTGCCTCGATCGACTGACCTCTCCACTGCACTTTCATAGAAGGAAAACTCTTAGACCTCAACTTCCGAACCTGCCGGGCTAGAATATCCACTACTAAAAAAATAGCAAATTTGCGATGGAATAATTCCGACCGATTTAATTCAGTCATAATTTTTGACTGATTCGGTCAAAAACTTTATTAAAAATACATGTTAATTTTTTTAAAACTTTTGGCTCCAAATTACAACTGATTCAGTCGCTCAATTACGCGAAAATATTTTTATGGTTTCTGACTGAATCAGTCGCAAAAATTAAAATTAATAAATAAATAAATTAAATATTTTGATCGATTTGGTCGGAATCTACAATAAAAATGAGGTCTGACTGGTCAATGGGATTTGCAACCGAATCAGTCGTAATTTGAAAGTTCAAATTTCAAATTTGCAACCGATTCGGTCGCAAATCTATTTTTAATACAGCCCTAACCCGTTTTTTCTTCTTTATTCTCTAGTTTTTCCCCTCTCCTCCCCTCTCCTCTTCTGCCTCCACCCGCTCTATTTCTTGATTTTGCTCCTCCAATCTAACCATATAAGGTATGATTTCCCTCTCTCTCACTCTCCCTATCCCTCATCCGCTCCCTTTCCCCCATCCACCCCCTCCCCCTAATATTGTTTCCCCAAGTTGTTTAACTCATTTTTGGTGCAGGAATTTGGTGGCTCATCTCCCCTCCGGTGGTGGTTCGGCAGCAGATCCGTTGATCATTTTCCAGGTATTTGTTTGCATTAATTTGGAAAAATGATATGTATAAATTAGCTATATAATTTGCAATATAGTATAGATAAATTAGCAATAATTTTTTCAATATAATATATATATAGTGACTTGTTAAAAATTTACTTGTTTAGATTAATTAGCTATTTGTTTCTTTCTTTTTAGTTAGATGCTTGTGAACATGGCTAGTATACTCGTATGTATCCAATAGTAAATCAAGAAAAACATTTATAATAATTTGGGCATGTTCTATATGTATGGAATTTTTGTTTATATAAAAAACGACTTAAGTGCTAATACTTCTCTATTAGAGTTGAACAATATTGTGATGACTCGATAGGTCATTTATAGTTTTAACCCTAAATTCTGTATTTTGAAACATCGATTAGTTTTGTTTATCCTTCTTCGACTAGTGTGCGCAGTCCGTGTCTTGTTTCGAAAAGTTTTTATGTGAGAAACGGATAAAAATATGAAATCGTGCCTTAAATCTCATTTGAGTTGATTTCAATCAATGTTTTAAGCAAATAGACTCGGATTAGTATTTTGACGGTCCCAGTGGGTCCGTACCGTGATTTGAGACTTGGGTGTATGCCCGGAATCGGATTCGGAAGTCCCTAGCTCGAATTATTGCCATTTGTTGAAAACTAGAAGTTTAAAGATTTAAAGAAATTTCAAGTTTGGCCGTAATTTGACTTTGTTGTTACCGGGTCTGGATTTAGGTTCCAGAACTTGGTATAAGTTCATTACTGTATTTATGACTTGTATGTAAAATTTGGTGCAAAACAAAGTTGATTTGACGTGATTCGGACGTCCGGTTGTTAAAATGAAAGTTCTTAAGTTTCATTGACAATTTTATTCGTTTTGGTGTCTGATTCATAGTTCTAAGTGTTATTTTGGTGTTTTGATCGCGCGAGTGAGTTTCTATGATATTTTTGTACTTGTATGCATGTTTGGTTTGGAGACCGGAGGGCTCAGATGAGTTTTGGATAGTCTACAGACCATTTGAACTTAAGAAAATTTCTGGTTTTTAACTTCTGTTGTTAGCTGGTGTGTCCTTCACGATCGCGAAGATACTCCCACGATCACGAAGAGTTGTTGGGACTGGGGTGGATTTGCTTAATCGCAAACACGGTAGTTGGGTTGCGAACGCGGAGCAATGGGGGGTTTCACCCTTCGCGAACGCGACCAGCTTCTCGCGAACGCATAGGGCTTTGGACCTGGGAAGGGGGATCAGTTGTTTACTCTATGCAAACGCGAGCGAACGCGAGCATGGGCTCGCGAATGCGAAGGCGTGGGGGGGAGTAGCCTTCACGAATGCATGAGTAAACTCGTGAACGTGTAGGCCATTGGGCCGCTGTGTATCGCGAACGTGGCAGGCCCTTTGCTAACGCGAAGAAGACCTGGCGCTCGTACCTTAAATATTTCCAAACACGGGATTTCACCCATTTTTCACCATCTTTTCATTAGAGCTCGGCCTAGAGGCGATTGGAAAGAGAAAATTCATCATCCTTTCTTAGGTTAGTATACTTTAACTTATTTTCTTCCATTTATATCATTACCCATTAATTTCTAGACTTAATATTTGTTCTTTCATGGTAGAAAATTAGGGATTTGGGAAGAATTGGGGGGGGGTTTGCAAATTTCAGATTAGACCTCAAATTGGGGTCGGATTTTGAAACTAATTACATAATCGGGCTCGGGGGTGAATGGTAAATGGGTTTTGGTCCGAATCTCGTATTTAGACCAAGCAGGTCCGAGGTTGAATTTTGTTGACTTTTGTGAAAAAGTGTAAAGATCTTAATTTTATGTATTGTAATTTAATTCCTTAGCATTATTTGATGTTATTGAGTCGATTTCTGTTAGATTCGATTGGTTTGGAGAAGGATATTAGAGTAAAGGCCTCGGTAGAGCTTTGATTTTCTTGCGAAGCGAGGTAAGTGTTGGGTTTAACTTTGATTAGAGGGAATTAGGAACCCTTGAGCTATGTGCTTTATGAAATTCATGTGTAGCGGCATATATGCGAGGTGATGAGTGTATATATACCTCCAAAATACTTGTTTCCCTGCTTTTCCGTATTTCATTAATTATTTCATTCCATGTCTTAACTGTTACATGCTTTAGATGCTTCCCATGCCTTTATTTGCTACTTCTCATTTATTATTCTCTTGTTAAAAATGTTAGATTCTCCCATGCTTCAATGATTTACTACTATTTGCCTTAGTTGACTACTATTTGCCTTAATTGACTTACTTGTACCCTTTATTTGTCATTTATTTAACTTGTATTAGTGCTTAGTATTAATCATAGTGAATTCTTAATTTGGGACGAGATTTCCTTTCTGGTTCTGCTTCATATCCGTTAATCGTAGAGATTCTTGTGATTCGAGTTGTTAAATTGATTGCACTTATTGATTTATTTATACTATACGGTGGGATCGGATTACGTGCCTCAACAAGTGAAATAAGGGTGGATTGATATGGTGAAATAAGGGTGAATTTATATTGAAACGATAGGATCGGGTTGCGCGCCGCAACAGGTGAAATAAGGGTGGATTGATATGGTGAAATAAGGGTGAATTATGATATTGATTCTGATTATATGGTGGGATCGGGTTGCGGGCCGTAACATATATTTACTTATTATTATTGATAAATATATGATGGAATAAGGGAGGATAGTGTTGTACGGTGGGATCGGGTTATACACCGCAACAATTTATGTGTTGCTATTCCTTATTGTGATGTGTTGACTTCGGTACTTTCATACGAGACTCTAAGGATTGGTATTTCTAGCATTTACTGATTTTCTTCGAGGATTGAGTTATTTTTATGAGTTAACTGCTTTATTTTGTTTCCGTATTTTCATTTCCTGTCATTAGTTTATACTACATACATGTTATTGTAAGTGGTCCGCCTTAGCCTTGTCACTACTCCGTCGAGGTTAGGCTCGGCACTTACAGAGTACACGGAATTGGTTGTACTCATATTATACCCTGCACTTCTTGTGCAGATTTTAGATTCGGTCCCAGCGGCGGTCAGTAGATTGCTCGGGTTGACTATCAGTGTGGAGACTTGAGGTATAGTTGCTCGGTGTTCGCAGCCATGAAGTCCCCTCCTACTTTATCTCATCTGTGTATTTATCTTTCAGGCAGCTTTACTTTTATTCAGACTTTTATCTGTAGTATTCTAGTAGCTCGTGCACTTGTGACACCAGATTCGGGGTTGTATCAGATATTTCAGTTTTTATGGTTTTCCGTACTTTACTTTAGATTTATTTAAGTTATTTGTTTTTATTTTTTATTATTTAATCCGAACTGTTAACAATGGATAAATTATTCAAACGTTGGCTTGCCTAGCAAGTGAAATATTATGCGCCATCACGGTCCCGAGGGTGAGATTTTCGGGTAGTGACCTGGAAATCTGTCATGCGATTTTATTCTGTCATTGATGATTGTACCTTTCTATTTTTTTTCTCTCGCAGATGGCGAGAACACACATTGCATCTACCGCCGGGCAGGAGCTGGAGCCCCCTGTGCCAGCTATGACTAGGGGCAGAGGTCGAGGCCGATATCACGCCATAGGCTGAGGCAGAGGCAGAGGCAGAGCTCAGCCTAGAGCTCGAGCAGCAGCACCAGCAGTGGAGCCTCAGGTAGATTTTGATGAGGAGGTTCCACCCCAGACCGTACCTGTTGGACCAGCTCAGGTTCCGGAGGGGTTCATAGCCACTCCAGTGCTTCAAGACGCTCTAGTCCGTTTGGTGGTCCTTATTGAGAGTATGGCCCAGACCGGTACCTTTCCGGTGGCACCAGACGTCTCTCGGGCTGGGGGAGGAGCACAGACTCCCGCTACTCACACCCCGGAGTAGGTGGCTCCCCAGTTTCAGACTCCAGCAGCCCCGCCAATTGGGGTAGTTCAGCCGGTTGTTACGGCGCAAGATGGTGGTAGGCCCGCTTTGTCTTCTAAGTCTATGTTGAGCTTGGATAAGTTCACCAAGCTCTTTCTAGTCCATTTCAGTGGTGCATATTCTGAGTACCCACAGGATTTTCTAGACCGTTGCCATGAGGTGTTGCGGAACATGGGTATAGTTGAGACCAATGGGGTCGATTTTGCCGCATTTCAGATAATTGGATCTTCCCGGAGATGGTGGAGAGATTATATGTTGACTAGACCAGCTGGGTCACCTTCACTTACCTGAGACCAGTTCTCATAGCTATTTCCATAGAAGTTCATCCCTGTCACCCTGAGAGAGGAGTATCGCAGGCAGTTTGAGTGACTTCAGCAGGGTAGTATGACTGTCACCCAGTACGAGACTCGATGTGTGGACTTAGATAGCCATGCCACTATCTTGCTTCCTACTGAGAAGGAGCGAGTGAGGATATTTATTGATAGGCTCACTTACACTATCAAGCTTCATATGTCCAAGGATACAGTAAGTGATATCTCCTTTCAGACAACCGTCGATATTGCCAGATGTATCGAGTTGTTTCGTGCTCAGGAGAGGGGGTCGTTGTCAGATAAGAGGCCCCTTCATTCTAATAGTTTTAGTGGTGCCTCATCTAGAGGCAGGGGTGCTTTTGGTAGAGACTATCCTCCCAGGACATTTCATTCAGCGCTCCAGGCACTCATAGTGCTTCTGGGAGTCGTGGTCCTTATGTGCATTATTCTGGGCAGCCAGCATACAGTGCACCATCAGATGAGGTACCACTATTTGCTACTATTTGCCTTAATTGACTTACTTGTATCCTTTAGTTGTTATTTATTTGACTTGTCTTAGTGCTTAGTATTAATCATAGTGAATTCTTAATTTGGGACGAGATTTCCTTTCTGGTTCTGCTTCATATCCGTTAATCATAGAGATTCTTGTGATTCGAGTTGTTAAATTGATTGCACTTATTGATTTATTTATACTATACGGTGGAATCGGATTGCGCTCCTCAACAAGTGAAATAATGGTGAATTGATATGGTAAAATAAGGGTGAATATATATTGATACGATGGGATCGGGTTGCGCGACACTACAGGTGAAATAAGTGTGGATTGATATGGTGCAATAAGGGTGAATTATGATATTGATTCTGATTATATGGTGGGATAGGGTTGCGGGCCGTAACATATATTTACTTATTATTATTGATAAATATATGGTGGAATAAGGGAGGATAGTGTTGTACGGTGGGATCGGGTTATGCACCGCAACAATTTATGTGTTGCTATTCCTTGTTGTGTTGTGTTGGCTTCGGTACTTTCATACGAGACTCTAAGGATTGGTATTTCTAGCATTTACTGAGTTTCTTCGAGGATTGAGTTATTTTTATGAGTTAACTGCTTTATTTTGTTTCCGTATTTTCCTTTCCTGTCATTAGTTTATACTACATACATGTTATTATAAGTGGTCCGCCTTAGCCTTGTCACTACTCCGTCGAGGTTAGGCTCGGCACTTACAGAGTACACGGAATTGGTTGTACTTATATTATACCCTGCACTTCTTGTGCAGATTTTGGATTCGATCCCAGCGGCGGTCAGTAGATTGCTCGGGTTGACTATCGGTGTGGAGACTTGAGGTATAGTTGCTCGGTGTTCGCAGCCATGAAGTCCCCTCCTACTTTATCTCAGCTGTGTATTTATCTTTCAGGCAGCTTTACTTTTATTCAAACTTTTATCTGTAGTATTCTAGTAGCTCGTGCACTTGTGACACCAGATTCGGGGTTGTATCAGATATTTCAGTTTTTATAGTTTTCCGTACTTTACTTTAGATTTATTTCAGTTATTTCTTTTTCTTTATTATTATTTAATCTGAACTGTTAATAATGGATAAATTATTCAAACGGTTGCTTGCCTAGCAAGTGAAATGTTATGCGCCATCACGGTCCCGAGGGTGAGATTTTCGGGTCGTGACCTGGAAATCTGTCATGCGATTTTATTCTATCATTGATGATTTTACCTTTTTATTTTTTTTCTCTCGCAGATGGCGAGAACACACATTGCATCTACCGCCGTGCAGGAGCTGGAGCCCCCTTGTGGCAGCTATGACTAGGGGCAGAGGTCGAGGCCGATATCGCGCCATAGGCTGAGGCAGAGGCAGAGGCAGAGCTCAGCCTAGAGCTCGAGCAGCAGCACCAGCAGTGGAGCCTCAGGTAGATTTTGATGAGGAGGTTCCACCCCAGACCGTATCTGTTGGACCAGCTCAAGTTCCGGAGGGGTTCATAGCCACTCCAGTGCTTCAAGACGCTCTAGTCCGTTTGGTGGTCCTTATTGAGAGTATGGCCCAGACCGGTACCTTTCCGGTGGCACCAGACGTCTCTCGGGCTGGGGGAGGAGCACAGACTCCCGCTACTCACACCCCGGAGTAGGTGGCTCCCCAGTTTCAGACTCCAGCAGCCCCGCCAATTGGGGTAGTTCAGCCGGTTGTTACGGCGCAAGATGGTGGTAGGCCCGCTTTGTCTTCTAAGTCTATGTTGAGCTTGGATAAGTTCACCAAGCTCTTTCTAGTCCATTTCAGTGGTGCATATTCTGAGTACCCACAGGATTTTCTAGACCGTTGCCATGAGGTGTTGCGGAACATGGGTATAGTTGAGACCAATGGGGTCGATTTTGCCGCATTTCAGATAATTGGATCTTCCCGGAGATGGTGGAGAGATTATATGTTGACTAGACCAGCTGGGTCACCTTCACTTACCTGAGACCAGTTCTCATAGCTATTTCCATAGAAGTTCATCCCTGTCACCCTGAGAGAGGAGTATCGCAGGCAGTTTGAGTGACTTCAGCAGGGTAGTATGACTGTCACCCAGTACGAGACTCGATTTGTGGACTTAGATAGCCATGCCACTATCTTGCTTCCTACTGAGAAGGAGCGAGTGAGGATATTTATTGATAGGCTCACTTACACTATCAAGCTTCATATGTCCAAGGAGACAGTAAGTGATATCTCCTTTCAGACAACCGTCGATATTGCCAGATGTGTCGAGTTGTTTCGTGCTCAGGAGAGGGGGTCGTTGTCAGATAAGAGGCCCCTTCATTCTAATAGTTTCAGTGGTGCCTCATCTAGAGGCAGGGGTGCTTTTGGTAGAGACCATCCTCCCAGGACATTTCATTCAGCGCTCCAGGCACTCATAGTGCTTCTGGGAGTCGTGGTCCTTATGTGCATTATTCTGGGCAGCCAGCCTATAGTGCACCATCAGATGAGGCACCACTATTTGCTACTATTTGCCTTAATTGAATACTATTTGCCTTAATTGACTTACTTGTATCCTTTAGTTGTTATTTATTTGTCTTGTCTTAGTGCTTAGTATTAATCATAGTGAATTCTTAATTTGGGACGAGATTTCCTTTCTGGTTCTGCTTCATATCCGTTAATCGTAGAGATTCTTGTGATTCGAGTTGTTAAATTGATTGCACTTATTGATTTATTTATACTATACGGTGGAATCGGATTGAGCTCCTCAACAAGTGAAATAATGGTGAATTGATATGGTAAAATGAGGGTGAATTTATATTGATACGATGGGATCGGGTTGCGCGACACTACAGGTGAAATAAGTGTGGATTGATATGGTGAAATAAGGGTGAATTATGATATTGATTCTGATTATATGGTGGGATAGGGTTGCGGGCCGTAACATATATTTACTTATTATTATTGATAAATATATGGTGGAATAAGGGAGGATAGTGTTGTACGGTGGGATCGGGTTATGCACCGCAACAATTTATGTGTTGCTATTCCTTGTTGTGTTGTGTTGGCTTCGGTACTTTCATACGAGACTCTAAGGATTGGTATTTCTAGCATTTACTGAGTTTCTTCGAGGATTGAGTTATTTTTATGAGTTAACTGCTTTATTTTGTTTCCGTATTTTCATTTCCTGTCATTAGTTTATACTACATACATGTTATTGTAAGTGGTCCGCCTTAGCCTTGTCACTACTCCGTCGAGGTTAGGCTCGGCACTTACAGAGTACACGGAATTGGTTGTACTCATATTATACCCTGCACTTCTTGTGCAGATTTTGGATTCGGTCCCAGCGGCGGTCAGTAGATTGCTCGGGTTGACTATCAGTGTGGAGACTTGAGGTATAGTTGCTCGGTGTTCGCAGCCATGAAGTCCCCTCCTACTTTATCTCAGCTGTGTATTTATCTTTCAGACAGCTTTACTTTTATTCAGACTTTTATCTGTAGTATTCTAGTAGCTCGTGCACTTGTGACACCAAATTCGGGGTTGTATCAGATATTTCAGTTTTTATAGTTTTCCGTACTTTACTTTAGATTTATTTCAGTCATTTCTTTTTCTTTATTATTATTTAATCTGAACTATTAATAATGGATAAATTATTCAAACGGTTTCTTGCCTAGCAAGTGAAATGTTATGCGCCATCACGGTCCCGAGGGTGAGATTTTCGGGTCGTGACCTGGAAATCTGTCATGCGATTTTATTCTATCATTGATGATTTTACCTTTTTATTTTTTTTCTCTCGCAGATGGCGAGAACACACATTGCATCTACCGCCGTGCAGGAGCTGGAGCCCCCTTGTGGCAGCTATGACTAGGGGCAGAGGTCGAGGCCGATATCGCGCCATAGGCTGAGGCAGAGGCAGAGGCAGAGCTCAGCCTAGAGCTCGAGCAGCAGCACCAGCAGTGGAGCCTCAGGTAGATTTTGATGAGGAGGTTCCACCCCAGACCGTATCTGTTGGACCAGCTCAGGTTCCGGAGGGGTTCATAGCCACTCCAGTGCTTCAAGACGCTCTAGCTCGTTTGGTGGTCCTTATTGAGAGTATGGCCCAGACCGGTACCTTTCCGGTGGCACCAGACGTCTCTCGGGCTGGGAGAGGAGCACAGACTCCCGCTACTCACACCCCGGAGTAGGTGGCTCCCCAGTTTCAGACTCCAGCAGCCCCGCCAATTGGGGTAGTTCAGCCGGTTGTTGCGGCGCAAGATGGTGGTAGGCCCGCTTTGTCTTCTGAGTCTATGTTGAGCTTGGATAAGTTCACCAAGCTCTTTCTTGTCCATTTCAGTGGTGCATATTCTGAGTACCCACAGGATTTTCTAGACCGTTGCCACGAGGTATTGCGGAACATGGGTATAGTTGAGACCAATGGAGTCANTGGGGTCGATTTTGCCGCATTTCAGATAATTGGATCTTCCCGGAGATGGTGGAGAGATTATATGTTGACTAGACCAGCTGGGTCACCTTCACTTACCTGAGACCAGTTCTCATAGCTATTTCCATAGAAGTTCATCCCTGTCACCCTGAGAGAGGAGTATCGCAGGCAGTTTGAGTGACTTCAGCAGGGTAGTATGACTGTCACCCAGTACGAGACTCGATTTGTGGACTTAGATAGCCATGCCACTATCTTGCTTCCTACTGAGAAGGAGCGAGTGAGGATATTTATTGATAGGCTCACTTACACTATCAAGCTTCATATGTCCAAGGAGACAGTAAGTGATATCTCCTTTCAGACAACCGTCGATATTGCCAGATGTGTCGAGTTGTTTCGTGCTCAGGAGAGGGGGTCGTTGTCAGATAAGAGGCCCCTTCATTCTAATAGTTTCAGTGGTGCCTCATCTAGAGGCAGGGGTGCTTTTGGTAGAGACCATCCTCCCAGGACATTTCATTCAGCGCTCCAGGCACTCATAGTGCTTCTGGGAGTCGTGGTCCTTATGTGCATTATTCTGGGCAGCCAGCCTATAGTGCACCATCAGATGAGGCACCACTATTTGCTACTATTTGCCTTAATTGAATACTATTTGCCTTAATTGACTTACTTGTATCCTTTAGTTGTTATTTATTTGTCTTGTCTTAGTGCTTAGTATTAATCATAGTGAATTCTTAATTTGGGACGAGATTTCCTTTCTGGTTCTGCTTCATATCCGTTAATCGTAGAGATTCTTGTGATTCGAGTTGTTAAATTGATTGCACTTATTGATTTATTTATACTATACGGTGGAATCGGATTGAGCTCCTCAACAAGTGAAATAATGGTGAATTGATATGGTAAAATGAGGGTGAATTTATATTGATACGATGGGATCGGGTTGCGCGACACTACAGGTGAAATAAGTGTGGATTGATATGGTGAAATAAGGGTGAATTATGATATTGATTCTGATTATATGGTGGGATAGGGTTGCGGGCCGTAACATATATTTACTTATTATTATTGATAAATATATGGTGGAATAAGGGAGGATAGTATTGTACGGTGGGATCGGGTTATGCACCGCAATAATTTATGTGTTGCTATTCCTTGTTGTGTTGTGTTGGCTTCGGTACTTTCATACGAGACTCTAAGGATTGGTATTTCTAGCATTTACTGATTTTCTTCGAGGATTGAGTTATTTTTATGAGTTAACTGCTTTATTTTGTTTTCGTATTTTCATTTCCTGTCATTAGTTTATACTACATACATGTTATTGTAAGTGGTCCGCCTTAGCCTTGTCACTACTCCGTCGAGGTTAGGCTCGGCACTTACAGAGTAAACGGAATTGGTTGTACTCATATTATACCCTGCACTTCTTGTGCAGATTTTGGATTCGGTCCCAGCGGCGGTCAGTAGATTGCTCGGGTTGACTATCAGTGTGGAGACTTGAGGTATAGTTGCTCGGTGTTCGCAGCCATGAAGTCCCCTCCTACTTTATCTCAGCTGTGTATTTATCTTTCAGACAGCTTTACTTTTATTCAGACTTTTATCTGTAGTATTCTAGTAGCTCGTGCACTTGTGACACCAAATTCGGGGTTGTATCAGATATTTCAGTTTTTATAGTTTTCCGTACTTTACTTTAGATTTATTTCAGTCATTTCTTTTTCTTTATTATTATTTAATCTGAACTATTAATAATGGATAAATTATTCAAACGGTTTCTTGCCTAGCAAGTGAAATGTTATGCGCCATCACGGTCCCGAGGGTGAGATTTTCGGGTCGTGACCTGGAAATCTGTCATGCGATTTTATTCTATCATTGATGATTGTACCTTTTTATTTTTTTTCTCTCGCAGATGGCGAGAACACACATTGCATCTACCGCCGGGCAGGAGCTGGAGCCCCCTGTGGCAGCTATGACTAGGGGCAGAGGTCGAGGCCGATATCGCGTCATTGGTTGAGGCAGAGGCAGAGGCAGAGCTCAGCCTAGAGCTCGAGCAGCAGCACCAGCAGTGGAGCCTCAGGTAGATTTTGATGAGGAGGTTCCACCCCAGACCGTATCTGTTGGACCAGCTCAGGTTCCGGAGGGGTTCATAGCCACTCCAGTGCTTCAAGATGCTCTAGCTCGTTTGGTGGTCCTTATTGAGAGTATGGCCCAGACCGGTACCTTTCCGGTGGCACCAGACGTCTCTCAGGCTGGGGGAGGAGCACAGACTCCCGCTACTCACACCCCGGAGTAGGTGGCTCCCCAGTTTCAGACTCCAGCAGCCCCGCTAATTGGGGTAGTTCAGTCGGTTGTTGCGGCGCAAGATGGTGGTAGGCCCGCTTTATCTTCTGAGTCTATGTTGAGCTTGGATAAGTTCTCCAAGCTCTTTCTTGTCCATTTCAGTGGTGCATATTCTGAGTACCCACAGGATTTTCTAGACCGTTGCCATGAGGTGTTGCGGAACATGGGTATAGTTGAGACCAATGGGGTCGATTTTGCTGCATTTCAGATAATTGGATCTTCCCGGAGATGGTGGAGAGATTATATGTCGACTAGACCAGCTGGGTCACCTTCACTTACCTGAGACCAGTTCTCATAGCTATTTCCATAGACGTTCATCCCTGTCACCCTGAGAGAGGAGTATCGCAGGCAGTTGGAGTGACTTCAGCAGGGTAGTATGACTGTCACCCAGTACGAGACTCGATTTGTGGACTTAGATAGCCATGCCGCTATCTTGCTTCCTACTGAGAAGGAGCGAGTGAGGATATTTATTGATGGGCTCACTTACACTATCAAGCTTCATATGTCCAAGGAGACAGTAAGTGATATCTCCTTTCAGACAACTGTCGATATTGCTAGATGTATCGAGTTGTTTCGTGCTCAGGAGAGGGGGTCGTTGTCAAATAAGAGGCCCCTTTATTCTAATAGTTTCAGTGGTGCCTCATCTAGAGGCAGGGGTGCTTTTGGTAGAGGCTATCCTCCCAGGACATTTCATTCAGCGCTCCAGGCACTCATAGTGCTTCTGTGAGTCGTGGTCCTTATGTGCATTATTTTGGGCAGCCAGCCTACAGTGCACCATCAGCTCTTATCAGTGCACTACCGATTCAGAGCAATCACCGTAGTTATCCAGCCCGTTCAGTTCAGTTTCAACTTCAGCAGCCGCAGCAACAGGATGGGTGTTTTGAGTGTGGTGGTATTGGGCACATCAAGAGGTCATGTCTGAGATTATTGGGCGGCATGCCACAATAGAGTTCGCGTGCCATAGTTCTGGCATCAGTTGCTCCACCGCCCGCTCAGCCAGCTAGGGGCAGGGGTCAGGCAGCCAAAGGTGGGGGTCAGGCTGTTAGAGGTGGAGGTCAGGCTGTTAGAGGTGGAGGCCACGCCTATGGGAGATTCTATTATTGTAGATCGTGTCTATCACTCATGTGTGGTTACTATTGGGAGTCTCGAGACTAGTGTAGATCTTCTACTTCTTGATATGGTAGATTTTGATGTTACCTTGGGTATGGATTGGCTGTCACCTTATCATGCTATTTTGGACCGTCACGCCAAGACGGTGACCTTAGCCATGTCGGGGTTGCCTTGATTAGAGTGGAAAGGGACTCCTGGCCACTCTACAAGCAGAGTTATTTCTTATGTGAAGGCTCGACGTATGGTCGAGAAGGGATGTCTAGCTTATTTGGCCTATGTCCGTGATTCTAGTGCGGAGGTCCCTTCAATAGATTTCGTGCCAGTTGTTCGTGAATTTCCAGAGGTGTTTCCTGCAGACCTACCGGTGATGCCACTCGACAGGGATATTGATTTTTCTCCAGGCACTCAGCCCATTTCTATTCCAACATACCATATTGCCCCGCTGGAATTGAAGGAGTTGAAGGAGCAACTGCAAGATTTGCTTGATAAGGGCTTCATTAAACCTAGTGTATCGCCCTGGGGTGTACCCTTGTTGTTCATGAAGAAGAAGGATGGGTCGATGAGGATATGTATAGACTATCGACAGTTGAACAAAGTCACTATCAAGAACAAGTATCCATTGCCGAGGACTGATGACTTATTTGATCAGCTTCAGCGTGCCAAAGTGTGTCGAAGATTGATATGAGGTATGACTACCATAGGTTGAGGATTAGGGCATTTGATGTCCCTAAGACGGCTTTTCAGACTCGGTATAGGCATTATGAGTTCCTAATGAAGTCATTTGGGTTGACAAATGCTCCAGCAACATTTATGGATTAGATGAACCGGGTGTTCAAGCCCTACTTGGATTATTTTGTGATTTTATTCATTGATGATATCTTGATCTACTCGCGCAGTCGAGATGAGCATGAGCAGCATCTTCGGATTATACTTCCGACTTTGAGAGATAGCCAGTTATATGCCAAGTTTTCAAAGTGTGAGCTTTGGTTAGACTCAGTCGCTTTTTTGGGACATGCTGTATCGGCAGAGGGCATAAAAGTGGATCCTAAGAAGATTGAGGCAGTTCAGAACTGGCCTAGACCTATTTTAGCTACAGAGATCCGGAGTTTTCTGGGTTTGGCGGGTTATTATCACCAGTTCGTGGAGGGGTTTTCATCTATAACAGACCCATTGACTAGATTAACCTAGAAAGGTGCCCCGTTTAGAAGGTCGGACAAGTGAGTTGAGCTTTCAGAAGCTCAAGACTACTTTGACTACGGCGCCAGTGTTACACCAATTCAGGATCTTACATGGTGTATTGTGATGCATCTCGTGTTGGGCCCGGTGTAGTATTGATGCTGAATGGTAGGGTGATTGCATACGCATCGTGGCAGTTGAAGGTTCATGAGAAGAATTACCTTGTTCATGACTTAGAGTTGGCAGTCTTTGTTCATGCGCTGAAGATTTGGAGGCACTATCTTTACGGCGTGTCGTGTGAGGTACTCACGGATCATCGGAGTCTACAATGTTTGTTCAAACAGAAGGATCTTAACTTGAGACAGAGGAGATGGTTGGAGCTGTTGAAAGACTATGATATCACTATTTTGTATCATCCCGAGAAGGCTAATATGGTGGCTGATGCCTTGAGTAGGAAGGCAGTGAGTATGGGTAGCCTTGCGTATATCCCAGTTGGTGAGAGACTGCTTGTAGCAGATGTTCAGGCTTTGGCCAATCCGTTTGTGAGGTTAGATGTATGAGAGCCCAGTCGTGTTTTACCTTGCACAGTCGCTCGGTCTTCCTTATATGAGTGCATCAGAGAGCGTCAGTATGATGATCCCCATTTGCTTGTCCTTAGGAACACGGTGCGGCACAGTGGTGCCAAGCAGGTTACTGGGAGATGATGGAAGTTTTGAGGATGCAAGGTCGTATTTGTGTACCCAATGTGGATGGGCTTCCTGAGTTGATCCTTAAGGAGGCCCATAGTTCTTGATATTTTATTCATCCGGGCGCCGCCAAGATGTATCAGGACTTACGACAGCATTATTGATGGAGGAGGATGAAGATAGATATAGTTACATATGTAGCTCGGTGTCTAAATTGTCAGCAAGTTAAGTACGAGTATCAAAGACCTGGTGGTTTGCTTCAGAAGCTAGAGATTCCTAAGTGGAAGTGGGAGCGTATCACTATGGATTTTGTTGTTGGACTCCCATGGACTCAGAAGAAGTTCAATGTGGTTGGGTCATTGTGGACAGGTTGACCAAGTCGGCATATTTCACTCCAGTGGCAGTTACCTATTCTTCAAAGCGGTTAGCTGAGATCCACATCCGCGAGATCGTCCATCTTCACGATGTGCATGTGTCTATCATTTTTGATCTAGGCACGTAGTTCACTTCTCACTTTTGGAGGGCGGTACATCGTGAGTTGGGCTCGCAGGTTGAGTTGAGCATAGCATTTCATCCCCAGACAGACGGACAGTCCGAGCGCACTATTCAAATATTAGAGGATATGTTTTGCGCTTGTGTTATGGACTTTGGGGGTCCTTGGGATCAATTCTTGCCGCTTGCGGAATTTTCCTACAACAACAACTACTAGTCTAGCATTCAGCTGGCTCCCTATGAGGTATTATTTAGGAGGCGGTGTCGTTTGCCGGTTGGTTGGTTTGAGCCGGGAGAGGCTCGATTGCTGGGTACAGATTTGGTACAGGATGCCTTGGATAAGGTCAGTTTATTCAGGATCGACTTCACCCCACTCAGTCCAGGCAGAAGAGTTATGCCTACTGTAGAGTGTGTGATGTTGCATTCATGGTCGGAGAGAGGGTATTGCTCCGGGTTTCACCCATGAAGGGTGTGATGAGGTTCATAAATAAGGCAAGTTGAGCCCTAGATATATCGAACCCTTTGAGATTCCTGAGAGAGTGGGTGAGGTGGCCTACAAACTCCCATTACCACCCAGTTTATTAGCAGTTCATCCAGTGCTCCCTGTGTACATGCTTTGAAAGTATGACGATGATCCGTCCCATGTGTTAGATTTCAGCTCAGCCCAATTGGACAAGGACTTGACTTATGAGGATGAGCTGGTGGCCATTCTAGCCCAGCAGGTTTGACAGTTGAGGTCTAAGATTCATCCTTCAGTTCGAGTGCAGTGAAGAGGTCATCCATTCGAGGCAACCATATGAGAGTCCATGTCGGACATGCGAAGTAGATATCCACACCTTTTCACCAGTCCAGGTACTTTTCTATGTCCGTTCAAGGATGAACGTTTGTTTTAGAGGTGGAAAATGTGATGACCCGATAGGTCATTTATAGCTTTGACCCTAAATTTTGTGTTTCAAAACCTTAATTAGCTCCGTTTAGTCTTCCTTGACTTGCGTGCACAGTCCGTGTCTTTTTTTGAAAAGTTTTAATGTGAAAAATTGATAAAAATGTGAAATTATGCCTTAAAACTCATTTGAGTTGACTTCGGTCAATATTTTATGTAAATAGACCCGGATCAGTGTATTGAAGGTCCCGGTGGGTCTGTATCGTGATTTGGGATTTGGGCGTATGCCCGGAATCAGATTCGAAAGTCCCTAGCTCAAATTATCGCCATTTGTTGAAAATTAGAAGTTTAAAGGTTTAAAGAAATTTCAAGTTTGACCATAGTTTGACTTTGTTGCTACCGGGTCCAGATTTGGGTTACAGAACTTGGTATAGGTTCATTACTGTCTTTATGACGTGTCTGCAAAACTTGGTGCAAAACGGAGTTGATTTGACGTGATTCGGACGTCCAGTTGTTAAAATGAAAGTTCTTGAGTTTCATTAAAAATTTCATTCGTTTTGGTATCCGATTCGTAGTTCTAGGCGTTATTTTGGTGTTTTGATCACGCGAACGAGTTCTTATGATGTTTTTGGACTTGTGTGTATGTTTGGTTTGGAGCCCGGATGGCTCAGGTGAGTTTCGAATAGTCTACGGACCATTTGAACTTAAGAAAATATTTGTTTTTAACTATTGCTGTCAAGTGGTGTGTCCTTCTTCGCGATCGCGAAGATACTCCTGCGATCGCGAAGAGTTGTTGGGACAAGGGTGGATTTTGTTAATCGCGAATGCGGTAGATGGGTCATGAACGCGAATCAATGGGGGATTTACCCTTCGCGAGTGCGACTAGCTTTTCGCGAACGCGTAGGACTTTGGACCTAGGAAGGGGAATCAGTGGTTTACTCTACGCGAACATGAGCATGGGCTCACGAATGCGAAGGCGTGGGGGGAGTAGCCTTCGTGAACGCGTGAGTAAACTCGATAACGCGTTGGCCATTAGGCTGCTGTGTATCGCGAATGCGGTAGGCCCTTCGCGAACGCGAAGAAGGCCTGACACCCAGACTTAAATATTTCCAAACACGGGATTTCACCCATTTTTCACCATCTTTTCATTAGAGCTAGACCTAGAGGCGATTTGAAAGATAAAAATCATCATCCTTTCATAGGTTAGTATACTTTAACTTATTTTCTTCTATTTCTATCATCACCCACTAATTTCTATCCTTAATCTTTATTCTTTCATGGTAGAAAATTAGGGATTTGGGAATAATTAGAGGTTTTTGCAAATTTCGGATTTAAACCTCAAATTGAGGTCGGATTTCAAAACTAATTACATAATCGGGCTCGGGGGTGAATGGGTAATTTAATTCCTTAACATTATTTGATGTTATTGAGTCCATTTTGGTTAGATTTGATTGGTTTGGAGGTGGATTTTAGAGGAATGGCCCAGGTAAAGCTTTGATTTGCTTGCGGAGCGAGGTAAGTGTTGGCTTTAACCTTGATTTGAGGGAATTAGGAACCCTTGAGCTATGTGCTGTGTGGAATTCATGTGTTGCGGCGTATATGCAAGGTGACGAGTGTATATACGTCGCCAAAATACTTGTTTCCTTGCTTTTCCGTATTCTATTAATTATTTTATTCCATGTGTTAACTGTTACATGCTTTAAATGCTTCCATTGCCTTTATTTGCTACTTGTCATTTATTATTCTTGTGTTAAAAATGTTAGATTCTCCCATGCTTCCATGATTTACTGCTACTTGCCTTAATTGACTTACTTGTACCCTTTAGTTGTCATTTATTTGACTTGTCTTACTGCTATCATAGTGAATTCTTAATTTGGGACAAGATTTCCTTTCTAGTTCTACTTTATATTTGTTAATCATAGAGATTCTTGTGATTCAAGTTATTAAATTGATTGCACTTATTGATTTAATTATATTGTACGGTGGAAACCGGTTACGCGTCGCAACATGTGAAATAAGGGTGGATTGATATGCTGAAATAATGGTGAATTTATATTGATACGGTGGGATCGGGTTGCGAGCCGCAACATGTAAAATAAGTGTAGATTGATATGGTGGAATAAGAGTGAATTATGATATTGATTCTGATTATATGGTGAGATCGCGTTGCGCGCCACAACATATATTTACTTATTATTATTGATATTATATGGTGAAATAAGGGAGGATAGTGTTGTACAGTGGGATCGAATTACGTGCCGCAACAGTTTATGTATTTCTGGCATTTACTGATTTTCTTCGAGGATTGAGTTATTTTCATGAGTTAACTGCTTTATTTTGTTTCCGTATTTTCCTTTCCTGACATTATTATATATTGCATACATGTTATTGTAAGTGGCCAGCCTTAGCCTCGTCACTACTCCGTCGAGGTTAGGCTTGGCACTTACAGAGTATACGGGGCCGGTTGTACTCATACTATACTTGGCATTTCGTGTGCAAATTTTGGAGTCGGTCCTAGTGGCGGTCAGTAGATTGCTCGGGTTGACTGTCAGTGTGGAGACTTGAGGTACAGCTGCTCGGTGTTCGCAGCCCTAAAGTCCCCTCCTACATTATCTCTGTTGTGTATTTATCTTTCAGACAGCTTTACTTTTATTCAAACCTTTATCTATAGTATTGTAGTAGCTCATGCACTTGTGACACCAGATTCGGGATTGTATTAGATATTTCAGTTGTTATGGTTTTCCGCACTTTACTTAAGATTTATTTCAGTTATTTTGTTTTCTTTATTATTATTTAATCTAAACTGTTAAAAATAGATAAACTATTCTAACGTTGGCTTGCCTAGCAAGTGAAATGTTAGGCGCCATCACGGTCTCGAGGGTTAGATGTCCGGGTCGTGACAAATATTTTAACGAGTTAGAATTTGTATACATTCAAGTTAGGTTAGTTAAGAAACAACTTAAGTGCTAATACTTCTTTGTTTCGGCTTTTCGTTTGGAAATTCTCCAAACGCTATCTATGTGCTAATTATATTATTTATTATTGGAACAAAATAAAGAAAATGCAATTAATTAAGTATTAGAGCGCTATCATATGCAAATTTGAAATAAATTAAATTAATTTATATATTTTAGGGGTTTTTTGTCTTACAATAGTTTGATGTACCTATTAATATTGAAACCACACAAGTAAAATATATAAATAAACTATTTAGATAATCTTTGGGAGAATATAACTTAGTAAGTAGTATAAATAAAATAAATATATCAACTTCTAGTTTTTTTTTGTTTGTGTAGATGCCATTTGCCATCACAGATGGATGTATAATAGGAATCATCCTAATCGTGTGGGGTTAAGGGATAAATTTAAAGAAAGGGTTGCTAGATTTATTGTTAAGGCAAGGACACTTGATGATTTTCGAATTGAAGGAATGATTAGGTGCCCTTGTGTGAAATGCAAGTGTGTTAAGTTATTTGGAGAAGATGTTGTTACATGTCATCTTTTTAAAAAGGGATTTATGGAAAATTATTATGTGTGGACTACTCATGGGGAGAATATTTGTAGTGTAAATGATGTTGATTTTCATAATTCTTTTGGTAGTGAGGAGGGTAGTCCCGTAGTGGAGGATAATGTAAAAATTCTAGATTCAATGACATGATGAGGGATGCCTTTGAGATGTTCCCGAGGGCTCAATCTGAACCAAATGATGAGGCAAAGAAGTTCTTCAAAGAGTTAGAGGAAGCTAGTTGTCCGTTGTATGAAGGGTCAATGCCTTCTAAGTTGTTTGTTGTTGTTCGATTACTTTATATTAAGTCGGATAATTCTATTTCGCAATCGGGCATGAATTCTATCATTGGGCTTATGAATGAACTTAATCCGAGTAACATTGACCTACCCAAAGATTTCTACATGGCAAAAAAATTAGTTTTCAAATTGGGTCTTTCATCGGAGAGGATTCATTGCTGTGAGAATGGTTGCATGTTATTTTATAAGGATGATGCATCTCTAGAGAGTGATTAAGAAACTTGTATGTTTTATGACTTGTTCAGTACTTATATGTTATGTGATTCATTGTAATATGTAATAAAATTACTTTATATTATTAACGACATCTTCATTTGTTTATGTTTATATTATTATATTTATTATGTATACTTTATGTTTATATTTGTTATGTTAAATTTTTTTACATGTAAATATTTTATATTCATTACACAGATGGATTCTCGTGGTAAAGAAATAAAAAAATCTAAGAAGAAAAAACATACTTTACCTAGACCAAATCAGCTTCCTCCACCTATACCAAATATGAGCCCTCCTCCTATGTCTCCTCGTTCTTCCATGTCAGCTTCACAGTCATCTCACTTTTTCAAAGTCCCTCCCCCGTCTAGCTCGTTTCAGTATTACTCCATGCCTTTTCATGGTGGCTCAGCTTCGACCGCCATTGATTTTATACTCGCACCTAATTTCCTAGCTTCTTCCCCACGTGATCTTGCTAGTCAATTCAGCGGCTCACAACTGATTGCATCCCCGAACCATCATAGTATCCAGCATGGTGATTCATCTTTTGTGCCTCATACATCGCCCACTCAATTATCATCTCCATTATCCACTCCAAGTATATCTAACTTGGATATTGGAGGCTCTCATACAACAGTATCCCCATCTACTAGTATTTCTATAGTTACTGGTACCGTGAGGCAGTGTACTGGAGGGACTATACGGTACGATCATCTTCATCAGCTGATTACCGTTCCCCATGGCGACGGGTGAGTTTTCCTTCAATTTCCTTTTAAAATCTTTTAATAAAATTTTGCATATAATGAATTTAATGACATTTTTATATGTTAAATTAAATGCAGGTTTTTGCCATCTTTTCAGGCCGCGCATACGGTGATGGAATCTATGAAGCCATTTTTTCATGATGTGTGGAATTCATGGAGATAGATACCGTATCAGATCAGAATGAATATGTGACAAAAATTTAAGGTAAGAATAAATTAATGTTTATAAATAATTATCCTCATTCGTCTAACATTATTTATTCAATTTTTCATGTTAGGTGTGTATGGCAGCCTGCACTTGAAAATCTGGTGAATGAGAACTTTGAGAAGAAAGCACAAAAGCGGATAACAGATTCACATCATATTGCTAGGAGAGGTGGTACCAGGCCTGATTGGATACGTGTAGATTTCTGGAATCAGCTCTTGGAGAAGTGGAACACTCCTGAGTGAAAGAAGAGGAGTGAACATGCAAAGTTAAACAGAGCTTCTACTAAGGGTGGAGCGTTGCATACTGGAGATTTTATTAGTTTTGCAGCCCATTATTTGAGAATGGTAATTTCATTATAAAATATTCTTAGTTTTACAAAAATGCAAATTGAACATATATATCTCTAACTACTTCTTAATTTTCAGGAAAAAGAACATGGGGAGATATGACTTATGCTGAGGTCTTTGCGGTGACCCACAAAATGAAGAAGAAGAAGAAGGACGGTACAAGAGAAAGATGGGTCAAACCGCATGCTTCAGAGACATTTGTATGATCCAAACACCAACACTATATTATTTTTTCCTCTTGGTTTATTTTATTTATATAACGTGTATTATTTTTATTTCAGGACAATTATCATATTGATCTTGATGCATGGTAACAAACTCATCCTGAAGGAACTCAGCCGACCCCGGAGGATATGACTGCAATTTGGACACATGCAGCTGGTGGCATGCATAAAATAAATATTATGTATATCTATTTTGGTATTAGTTTGAAAGTTGCGTGTTTGTTTTTTTACTTCTTTTATTTTATTTTCTTTATTTCTCGCGAAAATAATAAATAAAGGTCGAGTCTACGGGATTGGAGTACAACCATCCTCCAGTCGTCCACCAGCAGCATTATTCAGTGGGACATTAGTCTCCTAAGAAGACATGGAAGCTATGCGTCAAAAAGTGGATCAAATGTCGCAAGAATTTCAAGCAACTTAGGCTTTGATTCAAAAATTGTTAAAACAGAAAAGTAAGAAAGGTAGTCAAGTTGTAATGGAGTCCGAGTCTGAGTCTGAGAAGGAGACTGAGTCTGACTAGGCTATTTGAATGTATTAGAGTTGAAGTTAGAGACATGTTTAATTTATGTTGTTTGATAGTTGATTATTTGATTAGTTGGTTACAACAACAACAACAACAACAACAACAACAACAACAACAACAACAACAACAACCCAGTATAATCCCACTAGTGGGGTCTGGGGAGGGTAGTGTGTACGCAGACTTTACCCCTACCCTGGG
>AWOL01S0036773.1:26128-53530 GCA_000715115.1 Nicotiana otophora | reverse complement strand
GATGATGATCAAGTGGATGAGGTTCATCCCGAGCCTCAAGTAAATAGGCGAGGCCGACCGCCTAATGATAATGTCCCAAACCCTCCCCAACTTCCACCAAGAGCAGCGCATCGGGTGTTGTCGAACGAGGGCTATGCAAGTGCAATAGTCCCGCCCCGGATTAGGGAGGGCAACTTCCAAATAACCAACGTGATGCTTACACTGCTTGAGCAGCGGGGTTTCTTCACCGGAGCTCCACATCAAAATGCCTACAAGCATCTCAAGGTTTGCATCGATACTTGTTGGGGGAGCAAGCAAACAAATGTCTCTGAGGATGCACTACGGTTAATGTTGTTTCCCTTTTCTCTACGGGGAAAGGCTTTGGGCTGGTTAGAGAGATTGCCCAATCATTCCATCCACACTTGGGATGAGTTGGCCGAGAAGTTCATTGACAAATTCTTCTCTCCGGGGCACATGGCTACACTAAGGTATGAAATTCTAGCTTTCAAACAAGAGCCCAATGAGCCATTGCACGAGATTTAGGAAAGATATCGTACCATGGTCAAAGAATGCTCGAACAATAATATGATCGAGGCCATGATCCAACAAACCTTCTACAGGGGGATCAACATAACGAATCAGTGTGTGGTAAATCAACTCGCTGGGAGTAACTTCATGAACACGCCTTATTCTGAAGCTTGTGAAATCTTGGATGAGATAGCGGACATCTCTTCGACGTGGCAAAGTAGAGACAATGTTCCTCAGGGTGACCTAAATGTTATTCACCTACACAAGGAGCTACATGATCATGGGCAAGCTATTGCGGAGTTGACAACCACCATGAACCAATTGGCTAAGGCTCAGCTTCAACAGATTCAAGGGCCGAAACAGGTGAATGCTATGGAAGGGGTGAACATGGTGGTAAACAAGAGACGTCAACGAGGTCAACAAGTACAAAACCATCTGGAACAATTTGAGCAAAGTAATAGTGGATATAATCAAGATGATTCATATGATGAGCAAGATGAAGAGGTACAATATGTCAACAATTATCAAGGTCAAAGATGCAATGCTCCAAATCAACAACAATAGAGATCACAAGGAAACCAAGGAAATTGGAACAACCAAAGCCACCAAGGAAATTGGAGAGGTGGCAATAACAATAATCAAAGCAATTAGGGTAATCCAGGTAATCAAGTCAATTGGGGAGGAAATAATCAAGGTAATTGGGGTGGCAACAATCAAAGCAATTGGGGAGGCAACAATAATCAAGGGGGTTAGAACAATAGCAATCAAGGAAATCGGGGGTCGGGCTTTCAGAGGCCCCCAATGTATCAACAACCAAACAACCCGTCTCCATATCCGTCGCAAGGTCCTAGTTTTTCCAATAGTGAAATAGGACGGATTGAAAACATGTTTATATGGAGGGTCGAGTTGATGTCGGATTTTGGTAAAATTTATATGGTTGGACTCGTGGTTGGATGTGCATTCATATTCTATAACTTTTATCGGGTTCCGAGATGTAGGCCCTACGGGCGATCTTTGAGCTAATTTCGGATTTTATTGGGAAACAATAGTATTTCCTTATGGAATTAATTACAATAATTTGTATTGACTGATTTGAATTAATTATGGCTAGATACGAGGCTTTCCGAGATCAATTCTCATGGCAAGGGCGCAGCGGAATAAATAATTATACGGGTTGAGGTAAGTAACAGTTATAAATCTGGTCTTGAGGGTATGAAACCCCAGATTTTATGTCATGTGATTATTTTGGAGGTGACGCACATGCTAGGTGACGGGCGTGTGGGCGTGCACCGAAGGGATTATGACTTGGTCCGTCCCGTGAAACTGTAAAGTTGAATAACCTGTTGTTAGCTATAAACTCTCTTTGTGTTGAAGAAATTTGACTGTAAATCATGATTAAAATCATGCTTAGGCCATGTGATAGTACTGTCAGGACCCACAGAGGTCGCGTACTTGTTGAATTATTTGCTACTTATTGTCTTGTACTCAGTCATGATTTTTCTTGCGTATTATACCTCAGTATTTTTGGATATTTATTGATATACTATGTTATCTTTATTTGGGCTGATCTTTGTGATTTCTGAGAGCCCGAGAGACTTGAGATGTTAAGGACTGAGTAAGGCCGAGGACTTGTCGGTGAGGTAAGGATATTATGGCACGTGAGTTGTCCGTGTATATTATGGCGCTTGGGCTGTAGGAGCCCCCCGGAGTCTGTACACACCCCCAGTGAGTGCGGGTACCCATTGAGTGTGAGTGTTGAGGGCTGAGAGCCGAGTGGCTGAGCTGTTGTGATGTGCTGAGTGACTGTTGCATGAGAGGTTGTACTTGCTTTACATTTGTTGTTGCACTTGGTTGCTATCTGTCATTGTTGTGAAATCTCTGAAAGAATTTATGTCCGGATTACTTGAAATTGAACTGTATAAAAATTGATTTGACTTAAACTGTCGGATTTGAAAGCATGTTTATTCTTTGCTGGAACTACTGAAAGTGAACTATGACTGTGTATCTCGTCATTATCTTCAGTTCCTTAGTTATTATTGTTACTTGCTGAGTTGGTTGTACTCATACTACACCCTGCACTTCGTGTGCAGATCCAGGTGTTCCTGAACATAGCAGGTGTTGATCATTTCGCGCAGTTAATTTTCAGGAGATTTTGAGGTAGCTGCCGTGTTCCGCGGACCTTGTCTCTCCTTCTCTATCTCTTTGTTTATTGTATTTGGTCTCAGACTCTTATAGACCATATTTTCCAGACTTGTACTCATATTAGATGCTCATGTACTCAATGATACCAGCTTTTGGGAGTATTGTATCAGAAATTGCTAGATCTTTGGTATTGTATTAAACGTTACGTTTTTAAATTTAAAGGAAATCGTGGGTTATTGATGTTGTTGGCTTGCCTAGTACTGAGATAGGCGTCATCACGACAGGTTAGTATTTTAGGTCATGACATTGGGTTCGCCATTGAGAGGTGCTTTTTTGGGGAGGTCGCCGGTTGTGCTTTAAAATAAAGGCATCTCTTCAGCTGCCTGGTTATAATTCGTTTGGTGGCGGTTGTAATTCGTGCTGGGACGTTTGAGATCTTTGCTCAATCTTGAAGGATTGACACTCAGTGTCACTTCATGACTGAGATGGTGTGGTTGATTTTTCCCAGGCAATTGATTGCCTCTATTGAGAGAGGCGCAGTCGGAGGGAGTGTGGGTATGGTTGGAGTATAGGTTTGGGATAGAGTTGGGTTAGATTGTTGGGTTTGAGGGGTGGCCCACTTTATCAAATTTATTTGGGTTTGTCATAGTATAATTACCCAAATCAGGGAGGCCTTCTGACTCGGTGATATTACTTGATTTGGGGGGGGGGGGCATTTGCCAACATTTGGGTGGGCTCCACCCTTTCCCCTTCTCCATGACAGGTAGCTTTTGGGGGATTTACAGGGGATCCCATATTCCCAAAAAAGGGATCTTTTATCATTGGGTCAAAGGTGTGTAATTACCTTTTTAACCCAGAGTATTTTTGGTGTGGGCTAGCGTATGTTTTGCCCGTAGTGCTGATAGGAAATGGGCCATAGTAAGTCAGGCCCAATGTTTGGTCCACTTCTTTGCCCCCTTTGGTGATACCTTCGCCGAAATCTATGGCCGATTTTTGGTTGAGATGAAGGAGCGTACCTGAGGAGGCATTGAACCTCTTTACCTTGGTGTTAGCGTGAGTGGCCTTATTTGGGTGGCGTCTGTATTTGGAGAAGGGGACAATGCGCCATTGAGAGGTTTGGTCCTTTGTGGTACCCTCGCTGCTAGAGCCGCCGATGGATGTTTCTTGACGGTTTTCTTGAGTGGGGATGGAAATGAACTCACAGCTTCTCAGGGTGTGGCCACTTCTCCCACATCCAGTACATAGTATCCCTTCCCTTTCGTACACGAGCGATTGGTTGTGGATGCCAATTGTGACGTTCATGGTTACTAGGATATCCAATGGAACCTGGACACATATTATGGTGTACCTTCCTCTTAGTATAGAGGAGGTGCATGTATCAATCTTTAGAAGCTTACCCACTATATTGCCTACTTGTTTAAGAATTGCCTTGTCATAGAATTCCGTTGTCAACTGTGGGAGTCTTATCCAAAACGCCGTTATGGCTAATTTAGATTCTGCTGGAACAAAATTAGGTTCCCATCTGCGGATTGATAAGAAGTGCTCACCTACAAACCACGGCCCCTCTCTTAGAACCTTGCTCATACTCTCCTCCATACTGAATTTGGCAATAAAAAAATTTCATCCTAGATCAATTAGGGTGGTGGTTCATTTGGTTTCCATAGATTGGAGAATTTAGCCTTGAGTAAATGGTGTGGGATTTCCCAAACAGTTTGACAATCAAGGAGTATTTCCAAGGTTTGTAGTGTCCTCAATTGACAGTGGAATTGGTATGTTTTCCGGGTTTAGTTCAAAGGCCTGTGTGTGCAAACCGGGTTGGTATGGATCATAGCTTGTTGAGGAAACTAGATTTTTATCGAGTAAGACTTCTTTGAAGGAATTTTTTCCAGTGTTGTCTTCATCCATAACAGAGCTTGGATCTAAGATTGATATATCAGGGGTTTAAGTGGTTTTTCGATGGGTGGTGACTATTTAGGAGTGGGGATGTAGTTATACCTAGGTAGCTGGGTGGTTAGTGTGTAGTTAGAGAGAGGTGGGTATTTCTCTCTCCTCTCTTTTCCGGGGTCTAGATAAGTTGATAACTATTGAAGTGGTGGATTTCGTATTCCTTTTCCACAGTTCTATTTTTTTATCTTTGTTGTTTTTTTTTTTTTAAAGCTAAAGTAATCAGTTTACCCGATACTAATGGTAAAACTTTCTAGAACAAAATTTTATAAGCAAAACCATTTGTCCTAAAAAAAAAGACCGGGTATAAATCGAATATACGGAAATAAAAGAAGATGAAATACAAAATCAAAAGAAAGATACAATTGCAAAACCCATCTGTCCAAAACGACAGGAAATAGACACATTGTATTATATGAATATAAGAAGAGCAAAACGAGACCTGACAACTTATTGTCCCAAACTTATAATCCAGAAAATAAGACCCGAGCTATAATATAGAAAAATAATATTATCTTCTATATAGAATAACTAATCTCGTTATTTTTGTATATATTTTATCTTGGTTTTAGCTAAGTCTACAATCAAACATTAGACAAATCTAATTTCAAATTTATGCTATGCTAACCTCCGAATCCGATTACCAAGTGACCCCTCAAAATAATAACGGGCAAAGTATACAAATAGCTCTGAATATAAATGGTCTTGAATTTTGAGAGCCCGTTTGGATTGGCTTAAAAAAACGTAGCTATACGATAGAAATAGCTTATAAGCCAAAAATCAATAAGTTGGGATTGCCTAACGTATTGCTTTTGGCTTGTTTTAAGAGTTTTTAACTTATTTTAAGTACTTTTTGACTTTGCCAAACACTTTCCGCTTGCTTCATGGGAAGAACTTCAAGTTTAACAAATGTTGTAACTCGCTTGTCCTATAAGGCAACACTTTTAACTTTTGACTTAGAAGTTCTTCCTATGGGGCAAGCGAAGGTCAAAAATTAAAGATCACCCAAAAAAAAAAAATCATATTTCTGCCATTTTTTGTTGGAAATATTAGGTGGCGTAGCCACTTTTTATAGTGCTTTTGAGATGTAATATTTGAGAAGTTCGTGGTTGTATTATTTGAGAAGTTTGGCTATAAATATAATATGTTTATAGCCAAATATTACCACTTTTTGTTGGTAATATTAATGTTACCAGAAGAACATAACAACGTCACACCCATAACAGGAATTAAAAGCTATGTGAAAAGTGAGAACAAGCGCACAAGAAGAAAGAAAAAATATTCGGGTGCAATTCAAAGTCAAATTCCATGAACTTTTCCTAGAGTTTGAATTGATATTTGAACTGTACCAGTTCAAACTCTAAAACACTTTCCTAGAGCTCTCTTGTAGTCGTTGTTATATTTGCTAATCTGAATCACAAACTTGGGAGCACCAAATATTTTTAATATTTTATTTTCTTGGAATTGTCCTTCCGTCATACCTCAGAAAAGCAATTATAATTCAAGTAGATATTATAGTCAAAATTGTAGCAGAGTTAAAGTATCTTTCTTAAGATGAAAAATGTCCAAAATAACTAAGGCTTGCAAAAAAGAATCAGCTTTAGCATCATTTCGACGTTCGAATAATTCTTTGACATTACAAATATATCCAAAGGTATAACAACATGCAATGAAAAATTGAGGATCTAAATCAATCTATATCTTCCAAAGTTGAAAATTTGCGTTGGGTGCAACTGTATAATACATTGCACTTCAATATTAACATGAAATAGATCAACAATTCTCGTTCTCAAAATGACATAACATCTTTACCTGAACTGCAATAGTTGATATTTGAGAATTGATACGATTCGAGATAAACAAAATATCGAAATATGAAAATAACAATAACTAAAGCAAACTAATGGTAGATTTGATTAAGATAATCAAAAGTAGTCTGAATAATAAAATATTAAAAAATATCTAGAACCCTAAGTGAACGTCTCAAGCAACAATCGAAAAACTATTCGATCGCCTCCCAAGAACGACAAATTAGAAACCCTAAATATAAAGAAAGGAGAAGAAGATTACCCTCAAGAACCCAATTCTTGAAAACAAGTAATCAAAAGTTGAACTCAAACCAAGAGGTTCCAAATCTCTCTCAAGTGTTTTCTTATGTCAACATTTACTAAGTCGCTAAGGAAATAACCCTAGGCTATTATAAATACCCTATGATTAGAATAGGAAAAGCCTCAAAGTTAATTTTCCAACAAAACTCTTTAGGCTAAATCGTAGCCTCAACCGTAACACGCAACTGAACTGTGTCGAATTTTAGAAGCTTATTTTCTTCAGCTCTTCAGGCCCCTCTTGAATCATACGTAGCCAACAGTTGATGAAACTGTGTTACACGGTTTGACTTGGGATCTTGATTCTTCAATTTTAAGACTCCAAACATAGTATTCTTTGCATGAATCCTCCAAGTGACGCTCTAAATATCTTCTAACCAATTGTTTAAGATCATACAGCTCCTTAGCGTGTATCCCTCGGGCATTTTTGGACTTGGAGCGAGTCAACGGTCCATAAGATAATTCGGGGTCATCTTCAATATTCTCCGCTTTGCACGGGCTATCTAGGATCATATCAAAAATTCTTACTTCACCCAGAAAGAACAACATCGAGAAAATAATTAATTTACATGATAGCTGGTTCAAATATAAAACACAATGAAAGAAGAAGTGAAGTAGATGGTATGTATTCTTATTTTAGTTTAGGGGTAATTTTTTCCATCTAAATACTAAGTGGCTAATATTAATTAGTTTTGAAATGGTGGATAATTTAGAATTAGCGGTGTAAAAAGTGGCTATTTACCCATTTCACTCTATTTTGAGTAATAACCAGAAGAATTAACTCAAATAGCAGCCAACCTAATCTCTTAAACTAAAAATAGCTGGCGGATATATAGTATATGTATAAATTATGTATAATCTATGTATACCAGCTAAAAAAGGTAAACAGTAAATATGGCCGGCTATTTTGTGTATTGGAGCTCTAGACTTATAGCCTGTTTGGCCAAGCTGCAAAAATCAGTTTATTTTGAGAAATGCTTTTTCTTAAAAGTATTTTTTTCAAAAGTACTTTTGGTGAGAATAAGTTTGTGTTTGGTTAATTTATTTGAAAAGCACTCCTAAGTAACAATTAGTGTTTGGCCAAGCTTTTAAAAACTGCTTCTAAGTGTATTTTTTTCAAAGGTACTTTTTAAAAAAGTGCTTTTGGAGAAAAGCTATTTTTTCTGCTTCTCCAAAACTGCTTATATTTCTACTCAGAAGCACTTTTTCCTCTAAAAGCTTGACCAAATACTTCAACTTTGAAAACAAAGTACTTTTGGCTCGAAAAAACTCGGCCAAACAGGCTCTTAGACAAGTAAGCATAAGCTAATTCACGAAATAAGTTTTGACTGTGTTACAAGTCAATTTGGGCTAACTGGCTGTATAATAGGCCAACCCATTAGTTTTTGGACGGTTTGGGTGGGCCATGTTTTCTTAGCCCAATTTTGCCTCCTCTGTCTGCCAATAAAAGGTAGCAACCCTATTCAGTTTCTAAAGACTAGGGCAAAGCTGTAAAGGAGAATACCCCTTAAGAAGTTTGATGAACGATGTTTTGTCTCAAGAAAAGAAATAGAGGAAACGAGGAATTGGTAGAGAGTTTTATGCTAATGTTTGGAACCTACATCTATCAAGTGAAAGACATTAGCGTAAAATTCTCTCATCCATTCCTTAGTTCCCCTTTGTTGTGATCTGACAGCTTACCCGAATGAGGAATATTTTCCAATTATTGAAGAAGCCAAAAAATGTGATTTTATTGTGACTTTAGTTGTTTACCAGAGTCGTACTATAATGTTTGAACCGGGTGTTTTAGTAGTAGTTTTTTATTTTTATTTTTATTATTGTGTTGATAGAAAAGTATATATGAGCCTTAACTATTATTTGTCACCCTACTGAACGTACTTTTGAGTATTGTGTGTGTGTGTTAAGAGAGTTTGAATAGTATAATAACTAGACTTAGCATGTATGCTCTGTTTTAGCCTGCAATTTTTAGCACTGAATAATATCAGAACAAGAAACAAGTATTGGGAAGAAACTAGTTTGAAATGCCAAAGGAGTAATTCTTGTGACTATAGCTATCTGTAAGGCTTGTTAATTTCAAAGGGCGAGATCTAGGAAGGAAGATTAGTTGGGGCATATTCATGCTCAGTTTATTCATTTTATTGTTAAAAGAGAGGGAAATTAGAAAAAAGAAAAAATTATTAGAATAGAAGATTGTCGCCTGTGAGTTAATGTCTATTTTGAGCATTAACAACTACAACATACTCAGTATTATCTCATACCGTTGGGTCTGGGGAGGGTAGTGTGTACGCATACCTTACCCCTACCTTGTGAGGATAGAGAGGTTGTTTCCAATAGACCCTCCTCAGCTCAGAAAAGTATTAGCACCACATTAATGAAAATATAAACAAGAAGGGACAGTACCAAAAAGTCATATAAAAGGAGAATAAAAACAACAAGACAGTAAGGTGATCAACAATGAAAGAAAACAGCGGTTAGTAATAAAAATCTACTACCAACATAAAGCGAGATTGCTTGTCAATACTACTGTTATGAACTCTCTAGACTACCTACTCTACTACTCTAATTCGATCTCCATACATTCCTATCCTATTAAGGGTCATGTCCTCAGTCAGTTGAAGTTACGTCATGTCTTGCCTAATCACCTCTCTCCACATCTTCTTTGGCCTACCTCTACCTCTCTGTAGGCCCTCTAATGTCAACCTCTCACACCTCCTCACCGGGGCGTCTGTGCTCGTCCTCCTAACATGACCAAACCACCTAAACCACGCTTCCCGTATCTTGTCCTCAATAGGGGTCACACCCACCTTGTCGCGAATAACCTCATTTCTGATCCTATCTAACATGGTGTGCCCGCACATCTATCTCAACATTCTTATATCTGCTACCTTCATCTTCTGGACATGAGCGATCTTAACTAGCCAACACTCAGCCTCATACAACACCGTTGGTCTGATCACTACTCTGTAGAACTTATCCTTAGGTTTCGGTGATACCTTCTTGTCACACAAAATACCGGAAGCGAGTATCCATTTTATCCATCCCGCCCCAATATGAGGTGTGACATCTTAATCTCCCCATCCCCCTGAATAATAGACCCAAGGTACTTAAAACTCCCTCTCCTAGGGATGACCTACGAGTCCAGCCTCACCTCCCCTTCCCCTCATTCAGTCTCGCCACTGAACTTACACTCCAAGTATTATGTCTTGGTCCTGCTCAATTTGAAACCTTTAGATTCCAAGGTTTGACTTCATACCTCTAATTGCGTGTTCACACCGTCTCGCATCTCGTCAATCAATACAATATCATCTTCAAATAGCATACACCATGGTACCTCCCCTTGGATGTGGCGCGTAAGTACGTCCATCATTAGAGCAAACAAAAAAGGGCTGAGTGCCGACACCCTGATGCAACCCCATCATAACTGGAAAATGGTCTAAGTCCCCACCCACCGTCTTCACTCAGGTCTTTACTCCATCATACATGTCCTTAATCAAGCTAACGTAGGCAACAGGTACACCTCTAGCCTCCAAACATCTCCACAAAACCTCCCTCGGAACTTTATTATACGCATTTTCTAAGTCGATGAACATCATATGCAAGTCCTTCTTTCTCTCCCTATACTGCTCCATCAATCTCCTAACAAGGTGGATGGCTTCTATAGTCGAACGCCCCGGCATAAATCCAAACTGGTTGTCGGAAATAGACACACTCCTCCTCACCATTAGCTCTACCACTCTCCCAGACTTTCATAGTATGGCTAAGCAACGTAATACCTCGATAGTTATTGCAATTTTGGATATCACCCTTGTACTTGTATACAGGAACCATCGTGCTCCACCTCCACTCTTCAGGCAACTTCTTCGTTCTAAAAATGACATTAAATAACCTAGTTAGACACTCCAAGCTTTCCTTGCCCGCACTCTTCCAAAACTCCATCGGGATCTCATACGGCCCGGTCACTTTATCCCTGCTCATCTTATGCATAGCCCCCTCAATTTCATCGACTCTAATCCGCCTACAATACCTAAAATCACAACGAATCCCAGAGAGTTCCAAATCACCCATTACAATGCTCATGTCCCATTCCTCGTTCAAGAGACTATGGAAGTAGGTCTGCCATCTCCGACGGATAAGCCCATCATCCAACTACCTTCTTCGTCCTTGATGCACTTCACTTGGTCCAAGTCACGTTCCTTCCTTTCTCATGCCTTGGCTAACCTGAACAACCTCTTATCCCCACCTCGGCCTCGAGTTCCTCATACAAACGACTAAAAGCTGCATTAACAGCTTTGCCCAAATGAAAAGGAATAGATTAAAAGTCTCTGTCTCTCTTTCATTTCCAATAAGAAGTTGTGCAACACGACGAATCTGTCTTGTTCTTTTTTTAATGGACTAATAGCCTGTTTGGCCAAGCTGCAAAAATCAGCTTATTTTGAGAAGTTCTTTTTCTCAAAAGTATTTTTCTCATAACTTTTGGTGAGAATCAGTTTGTGTTTGGTTAATTAATTTGAAAAGTACTTCTGAGCAGCAACTAGTGTTTGGCCAAGCTTTTAAAAACTACTTCTAAGTGTATTTTTTTCAAAAGTGTTTTTCAAAAAACAACTTTTAGAGAGAAGCTACTTTTGTCTGCTTCTCCAAAATTATTTCTGCTTTTCCTCAAAAGCACTTTTTTTCTTCCAAAAGTGCGGCCAAACACTTCAACTTTGGAAAAAAAATACTTTTTAAAAAAAAAAGTGCTTCTAGGATTGGCGAAACTTGGCCAAACATGCTATAAGAAGGAAATAGTGTAACATAAACTGATGCAGAAGCAATACAAGTTAGGCAACCTATGTCTCTCAGCTATTGTTTTATGTTCACTAATTTTGGGGGAGGCAAGGGATTATACGGTTGCTCTAATGTCTGTTTTGTGAAATAGTGGTACAACTGTGGCTTGAAATTTCTGGGGCATTTCTTCAATGTCAGTTGTCTGCAATAATAATTTGTAATCGAAATTAAGAAGAAGATAGTGAGAAAAGCAGGATTTCTTTATTGATTGTAATAGAATTTGGATTATAACAATGTTTCTTCTACAATGAAATCTACTGTCACGCCCCAAACTCGGGAAGCGCGACCGGTGCTCAACTGAGTAAACCCGGCCGAGCAAGCCTGCTAGATACTTTCTACCCCAAACTCACTCATGGAAAAGAGGTTACATATATTCATTAATTAGACAATAGGGAGATCATGAATACAATACCAAAACCTTTCTATTAATTACATCACTTTTAAGTCTCAAAATACACACCTTTTTATAGTCTAAAGTGGAACAAGAGATCAAAACACAGCATAATCTGTTTGACATTTCTAGCACCCATGTACAACCCACATAGTGTCTACGGGGCCTCTAAGAGATACAAAAGAGAGTTATGATAGTGCCGGCAACAAAGCCCCGGCTATACCTTAAAACGTGATAATAAAATGTACAAAAGATACATGACCCCGGAATGAGGTAGGGATCACCAAGTCTGCTAGGAGGAAGGTGTAATGCTATCGCTGATCAACACTGCCTGCTATGGAACCACTTGTATCCATTTAAAGATGCAGTGCCCCGGCAAAAGAGACGTTAGTACTGTCGAATAGTATTAGTATGTAAAGCTAAACAACATCTCAATAGAATGAATAATAATACAAAGGGAAAATAGTCATGAGTTCAATAAAGGCTTCAAACAATACTAAAACATCAAATAAGGATCACATAAGTTCTCAAGTCAATCTCCATGTTATTAGGTTGGGTGATCTTTAGTTCCGATATACCACAATTCACAATACCTCCGTATTCTTACACGGAGTCCGATCTCGACCCGATCGGCTAGGTCGTCCCATTTGATAAATCAACCATAACCACAATTTTAATTATCATTTCTCAGCACAGTCACCACCATGTGTGCGGCATGGAGTCCGATCAGCCCGATCGGCTAGGCCGTCTCACCCAAGATGTTACCTTTTTTAGTCAATCAATTCACATCATACTTCTTTCATATCTTTTCAATTCATTGGCACTAGTGATCATGATTACAAAGTCATTCTTGGCACTTGGCCGTATTTCATAGTTCTAGTTCCCTTTTCCACATTCAAATATCATTATCATTATCAACAACAATAGGGCTTCCCATTCAAGACATTAAATTCACATATGAGCAAATTGGGAAAATCTTAGGCACATAGAGGCTTTTCATACAATTTGGCATAACAATCTTTATTTCGATCTTGACATGAAGTCTTTACATTTCTAACGTATATTACACATTTTGAACACATCCTCAAATGACAAGATAACATGATGAAGCATTTAGAATAAGTATTGAATATACATCCTTCAACACAACCACATTAGGAATAGCCAATTCAATAATGATCAATGACTTACTCCAATTGCATGAACACTATGGGATTCGATTTTAAGAAGAAGGGAGTTTAGCCAACATACCTCAATTGAGCTTCTCAAACTCTAAAATGATCCGGAATTCTTAGCAACTTCAATCTATTTTAGAAATATAACAAGTTGAACCAAAATTAGAAAGATAATCATGGTTTTAGCTCATTTAAGCATATTATCAAACACTAGGTGTGCATCAATATTTTAAGGCCCTTTTTGTGGAAGATTCCACCATTTTCCAACCTATTCTCTACCATTTTTAGCTCACAACCTTCCCACATGCTCCAAGGATACATGCATACAAGACAACAACCCCCACATCCAATATTTGTCTCTCTATTTAACCCATTTTTGTAAATTTCGAAATTGAGAGCTAGGACATAGATTCTTACCTTTAGGGTGAAGATTTCCTTTGTTAATCCTCAATGGTTGAGCAAGAATTGATGGATAATAGATTGATGGTTACTCCCTTACTCTAAGAACTCTCTCTCTCTCTCTCTCTCTCTCTCTCTCTCTCTCTCTCTCTAGAATATCATAAATGTGCTCAAAATGAGCTATGGTACATGTTTTAACGAAGAAGGGCCGGGTTTAAAAACCCCAAAAATGAAGCCCCGGAACAGGATATGTAGTCGCATATGCGACCGCAGACTGGTTATGTGATCCGCATATCAGCCGCATAATCTGGGTGCCAAAAACTGGAAGGGATCTGACCGGGTCTGCGGTCACTATGCGGCCCGCAGACCTGTTTTGCGGTCTCATAATGCACCGCAGAACTGTTCTGCGGTCGCATAGTGCACCGCAGAACCTCCCTCCGAGAAATCCCAAAGCTCGGTATGCGACAAGAGTGCGGCCCGTAAAGTGGTTATGCGGTTGCATAATGGCCACGAAATTGACATCAAAATGACCCAGAATACTGACTCTCTCTGCGACCATTCTTACCAAATCGCATTACACCTTTCATGGGGGAAATTTTCAAGAATACCCAATCATCTTCTTTGAACTCCAAATCCCTACGACGAACATCCGAATAGGACTTCTGGCGACTCTGAGCAGTCTTCAACTGTTCCTTAATGGTCTTAACCTTTTCCATAGCCTGATGCACGAGGTCTGGCCCTATCAACTCTGCTTCCCCAATTTTGAACCACCCAATGGGAGATCTACATCTCCTACCATATAATGCCACAAATGGTGCCATCTGAATACTACCATGAAAGTTGTTGTTATAAGAAAACGCTATGAGTGGCAAATGATTATCCCAGCTACCCTTGAAATTAAGAACATAAGCACGCAACATATCCTCAAGTGTCTGAATAGTCCGCTCTGCTTGCCCATCGGTCTGTGGATGGAAAGTTGTACTAAGATTCACCTGAATACCCAAACCTTGCTGAAATTTCTTCCAAAAATTTGCCATGAACTGAGCCCCTTGATCGAAAATGATAGAAACTGGAGTACCATGTAGCCTGACTATTTCCTTGATATACAACTGAGCATACTGTTCCGCTGTGTCGGTAGATTTAACTGGCAAGAAGTGAGCTGATTTTGTGAGCCGATTCACAATCACCCAAATTGAGTCAAACTTGCGCGGAGTGCGGGGTAATCATACCACAAAAATCCATATTGATCATTTCCCACTTTCACATTGGAATTTCTATGTTTTGTGCCAACCCACCAGGCCATTGGTGTTCGGCCTTTACTTGCTGATAATTCAGATACCTTGCCACAAAGTCTTCCACATTTCTTTTCATGTCATTCCACCAATATACTTCCCTGAGATCATGATACATCTTCGTAGAACCTGGGTGCACGAAATACCTAGAAGTGTGAGCCTCGGTCGTGATTCTTTATCGGAGACAATCTACATTTGGAACACATAGCCGCCCTTAATACCTTAGTGTACCATCATCCGTTCCAAGAGTAAAAGCCATTGTTTTATGTTTGTGAATCCCCTCCTTCAATTGTACCAACAATGGATCATCGTATTATTTCTCTTTGACTTCCACAACAAGCAATGATTCAGCCCTATTTTACACAATTACCCCTCCTTCACTAGAGTCCGCAAGACGAACTCCCAAACTAGCTAACCGGTGATCCTCCCTGGCTAATGGCCTCTGACATGCCTCCAAGTGAGCCAAACTACCCATATATTTCCGGCTAAGAGCATCTGCCACCATATTGGCTTTCCTCCGGTGATATAGGATATCGATGTCATAGTCCTTGAGTAACTCAAGCCATTTTCTCTGCCTCAGATTTAGCTCCTTCTGTTAGAAAATATATTGAAGGCTCTTGTGGTCCGTGAATACATCCACATGGACCCTATACAAATAGTGACGCCAAATCTTCAATGCAAAAACCACTACTGCAAGTTCTAAGTCATGTGTTGGATAATTCTTTTCATGATTCTTGAGTTGCCTAGAAGCATAAGTTATCACCTTGCCCTGTTGCATTAATACATACCCAAGCCTAATCCATGAAGCATCGCAATATACCACAAACCCTTCTGTACCCTCTGGTAGGGTCAACACCTGCGCCGTAGTCAATCTCGATTTTAACTCCTGGAAGCTCCTTTCACAAGCATAGGACCATTGGAACTTAACCGCTTTCTAATTCAATTTAGTCAACGGAGAGGCAAGAGTAGAGAACCCTTCCACAAACTTCCTGTAATACCCTGCTAAGCCCAAGAAGCTGCGAATCTCGGTTGGCGTTGTAGGTCTAGGCCAATTCTTTACTGCTGAAATCGTTTGAGGATCAACCTTAATTCCTTCTCTTGAGATAACATGACCCAAGAATGTGACAGATTCTAGCCAAAATTCACTCTTTGAAAATTTCGCGTACAATTGGTGCTGATGAAGAGTCTGTAACACTGCCCTGAGATGATCAGCATGGTCCTCTCGACCTCGTGAATACACAAGAATATCATCAATGAACACTATCACAAAGGAATCGAGAAAAGGCTTGAAAACCCGATTCATAAGATCCATGAAAGCTGCTGAGGCTTTGTTAGCCCAAAATACATTACCAGAAATACAAAGTGCCCATACCGGGTTCTGAAAGCTGTTTTCGGAATATCCTTCTCCCTGATCTTCAATTGGTGATACCTGGATCGTAAATCAATTTTGTAGAAGTATCTAGCACCTTGTAACTGATCAAACAAATCATCTATTCTTCGTAACGGGTACTTATTTTTGATTATGAATTTGTTGAGCTGCCTGTAGTCAATACACATCCTCAGCGATCCATCTTTCTTCCTTACAAAGAGGATTGGTGCGCCCCATGGCGACACTCGATCGGATGAAACTCTTCTCTAACAAATCCTTCAATTGTTCCTTTAGCTCCTTTAATTCTGCTGGTGCCATTCTGTAGGGCGGAATAGATATATGGTGCGTGCCTGGCATCACATCAATCCCAAAATCAATCTCCCTGTCTGGCGGAATCGCAGGGAGCTCATCAGGAAAGACCTCTATAAATTCACTCACAACTGGCACAAACTCGAGTGTAGGCACCTCAGCATCGATGTACGTAACCCGGACCAAATAACAGATACACCCCTTATTAATCATCTTCGCGGCCTTAAGGTAAGAAATAAACCTACCTTTTGGCATCACATTATCCCCCTTCCATTCAACAACTGGCTTATTTGGAAATTCAAGCCTCACATTACTAGTTCGGCAATCGAGCGTGGTAAATCATGAATAAAGCCAATCCATTCCCATAATTACATCAAAATTGACCATCTCCAATTCAGTGAGATTGGCCACGGTGCCCCGACCACGCACTGTGATAACACAACCCATATAAACCTGTACGGCCAAAATAGATTCACCAACCGGAGTAGATATAGAGAACGACTCATGAAGCTGTTCCTGTTCTATCCCAAATTCCATAGCAACATAAGGGGTAACATAGGACAAGGTGGAGCCGGGATCAATAAGAGCATACACATCATGAGATTGGACAGTCAATATACCTGTGACAACATCTGGAGAAGCCTCTGCACTCTGGCGAGCACTCATAGCATAGAAATGGCTGGGTCCTCCTGAACTCTGTGCACCACCCCTAGCTGCACCACGCCCTGCTGGTGCTGGAGTACCTCAAGCTGGAGAAGGTGCTGAAGATATAGTAGCTGCAGAACCGGATGGCTGTGTTGTGCCCCTGCCCGCAACCTAGCGGGATAATCGACACTCCCTCTGAATATGACCCCTCATTCTACACCCGTAACATATAGGTAGGTCCATGTAGCAGATTTCCAAGTGCATCTTCCCACACCTGGGGCATGGGGGCCTCCGCTGCTGCTGGAATCTCCCTCCTGATCGGCCCTGCTGGTAGGGTCCCCTGCTGCCCTGATTGGGCCTAAAATGACTCCCATGCTGCTGACTGGGCCCTACTGGCGGTGCACTGGCTGAAGATTGAGCAAAAGACTGGGATGGCCCTAATGACCCTCCCCTAAAAGCTGATCTTCCCCCACCAAACGACTCCCCAAAGTTGCCCGCGGATCGGGCCTTGCTGGTACCCTCTCGCTCCATTTTGTTCTTCAACTTATGGTTCTCTGTAGCCTGAGCAAATGTTCTCTATAGCCTGAGCAAATGCTACCATCTTCCCATAGTTTATATCTGAAATCAAAGCAGTTGTAGCGGCCTCATTGATAACCAAGGGGCTAAGGCCTTGCACAAACCGACGCACTCTAGCCTCCATAGTGGGCAATATGAGAATGGCATATTTAGACAGACGCGCGAACTCTATGTGATATTCCCACACACTCTTACTACCTTGCTTAAGGTTCTCAAACTCTGTGGCACGGGCTTCCCTAGTGTCGGCCGGCAAGAAATGGTCCATGAAAGCGTCAGCAAACTCATTCCACCTTGCTGGAGGGCTCCCCTCCTCCAGAGAGTCCTCCCACAGCTCAAACCAAGAATAGGCCACCCCTTTCAGATAGTCGGCGGCCAACTCCACTTCCTCCGTCTCAGTACCGTGCATAACTCGGAGAGTCTTATGCATCTCATCAATGGAGTCCTGTGGGTCCTCCTCGGGATTAGCACCCGTGAACACCGGAGGATCCAACTGAAGAAACTTGTTCACCCTGGAACCACTAGAATCCCCTTGTTGGCTAGAAGAAGTGGGTGCAACATTTGATCTTTGGGCTTGAGAAGCCACTATCTGTGTCAGCATCTGGATAGCTCCCCTAAGATCAATATCAGAAACACCAGAATCGGAAGCTGGGGCTGGTGGTAGAACTGAAATATCAGTTGGAGGAACCGTTGCACCCTCAGTAGGTGCAGGAACTAGCATGGCCTGAACAAGTGTAATGGCATCAGGCAGTAAAGCAGTTGGGGGATTATCCTCACCCCTCGGGTATTTACTCCGCATCATCAAATAGAGGGTCAACTCCTACTCCCGAAGCAGCATTGGCCCCTTGGCCAGTTCTTTCTCTCTTCTTAGGTGCCATATATTGAAAGTTAAAGGAATGCACAAGTTAGAGGAGGAATAGTTGCACAATTAGTTTCATCGCACGATCCAGAGTATCAAAGAAAGGTATTGTTCCTAAATGTCCAAGTAGCCTCAAACTTATAGATGTGATCGACAACACATCGATAAGAAGGAATCTACTAGACACGTCTCTGAGACATCCTAGGACACTTTAAAACCTTAGGCTCTGATACCAAGTTTGTCACGTCCCAAAATCGGGGAGCGCGACCGGCGCTCAACCGAGTGAACCCGGCCGAGCAAGCCTGCTAGATACTTTCTACCCCAAACTCACTCGTGAAAAAGAGGTGACATATATTCATTAATTATAAAATAGGGAGATCATGAATACAATACAAAACCTTTCTATTAATTACTTCACTTTTAAGTATCAAAATACACACCTTTTTATAGTCTAAAGTGGAACAAGAGATCAAAACATAACATAATCTATTTGACTTTTCTAGCACCCATGTACAACCCACATAGTGACTAAGGGTCCTCTAAGAGATACAAAAGAGAGTTATGATAGTGACGGCAATAAGGTCCCAGCTATACCTCAAAAAGTGATAACAAAATGTACAAAAGATACATGACCCCGGAATGAGATGGGGCTCACCAAGTATGCTAGGAGGAAGGTGTACTGCTATCGCTGATCAACACTGCCTGCTTGGAACCACTTTCATCCATTTAAAGATGCAGCGCCCCCGACAAAAGGGACGTTAGTACTGTCGAATAGTATTAGTATGTAAAGCTAAATACCATCTCAATAGAATGAATAATAATACAAGGGAAAAACAATCATGAGTTCAATAAGGGCTTCAAACAATACTAAAACATCAAATAAGGATCACATAAGTTCTCAAGTCAATCTCCATGTTATTAGGTTGGGTGTTCTTTAGTGCCGATATACCACAATTCACAATACCTTTGTATTCTTACACGGAGTCCGATCTCGACCTGATCGGCTATGTCGTCCCATTTGAGATATCAACCATAACTACAATTTCAATTATCATTTCTCAGCACAGTCACCACCATGTGTGCGGTATGGAGTCCGATCACGGCCTGATCGGCTAGGCCGTCTCACCCAAGACGTTACCTTTTTCAGTCAATCAATTCACATCATACTTCTTTCATATCTTTTCAATTCATTGGCACTAGTGATCATGATTACAAAGTCATTCTTGGCACTTGGCCGTATTTCATAGTTCTAGTTCCCTTTTCCACATTCAAATATCATTATCATTATCAACAACAATAAGGCTTCCCATTTAAGACATTAAATTCATATATGAGCAATTTGGGAAAATCTTAGGCACATAGAGGCTTTTTATATAATTTGGCATAACAATCTTTATTTCGATCTTGACATGAAGTCTTTACATTTCTAACACATATTCCATATTTTGAACTCATTCTCAAATGACAAGATGATATGATGAAGCATTTAGAATAAGTATTGAACATACATCCTTCAACACAACCACATTAGGAATAGCCAATTCAATAATGATCAAGGACTTACTTCAATTACATGAACACCGTGGGATTCGATTCTAAGAAGAAGGGGGTTTAGCCAACATACCTCAATTGAGCTTATCAAACTCTAAAATGATCCGGAATTCTTATCAACTTCAATCAATTTTAGAAATATAACAAGTTGAACCAAAATTAGGAAGATGATCATAGTTTTAGCTCATTTGAGCATATTATCAAACACTAGGCGTGCATCAATGTTTTAAGGCCTTTTTTGTGGAAGATTCCACCATTCCCCAACCCATTCTCTACCATTTGTAGCTCATAACCTTCCCATATACTCAACAACCCCCACACCCAATATTTGTCTCTCTATTTAACCCATTTGCGTAAAATTTTAAAATTGAGAGCTAGGACATAGATTCCTACCTTTAGGGTAAAGATTTACTTTGTTAATCCTCAATGGTTGAGCAAGAATTGATGGATAATAGGTTAAATGTTGCTCTCTCACTCTAAGAACTCTCTCTCTCACTCTAGAATATCAGAAATGTGCTCAAAATAAGCTATGGTACATGTTTTAACGAAGAAGGGTCGGGTTTAAAAACCCCAAAAATGAAGCCCCGGAATAGGATATGTGATCGCATATGCGATTGCAGACTGGTTATGCGGCTCGCATATCGGCCGCACACTCTGGGTGCCAAAAACTTGAAGGGATCTGACCAGGTCTGCGGTCACTATGCGGCCCGCAGACCTGTTCTGTGGTCGTATAATGCAACGCAAAACTGTTCTGCGATCGCATAGTGCACCGCAGAACCTCCCTCCGAGAAATCCTAAAGCTCGGTATGCGACAAGAGTGCGGCCCGCGAAGTGGCTATGCGGTCGCATAATTGCCGCGAAATTGACATCAAAATGACCCAGAAAACTGAATCACTCTGTGACCATTCTGCGGTCCGCAGAGTGGTTCTGCAGTCGCAGAATAGGCCGCAGAAATGCCTACTTCTGCCTAACAGTTTTTTCAACTCTCCAGTGCACTGTTCAATCCAAAAATTTGAAATATTTCTATTATTATTAACCTCTACGCCTGCCCCGGCATCACAGAATCGCGGCGTTTAGGAAAACTTTTCACGGGGCCTTACATCTACATTACTCCATGAGTTACCTGAAAGAAGAAGAGAAGAGAAAGAGGTTAGAGGTGAGAAAAGAAGAGATAGTTAGGTAGAGAGAGAAATCAGTTAGGGAGTTGTAACTGAAATTACCAGAAATTGCCTGCTGCTTCACTCTAACTTCTACGTATTAATAAGCTCTTCACTAAGTTGTTCGTGGGCTGAAATGTAATTGGGCCTAAGGCCCTTCTCTAATATGTCTGCGCTGGCCCAATATCACTAATACTAAAACCCAAATGAGATAAAGCCTCCCCGTTATATACAATTATCCCCGCCATCCATGTGTCCTGATATAAGACCCCCAATATAGAAATATATCCCCATTACTTTCCTAATTCATTCAACCTCAGTCATTACAAATCTCTACCTCTCCAAGAATGACCTTGTCCTCAAGGTCTTCGTTGAGCAACAAAATCAGGAAATCAGCTTTAATATATCTCCAATCCTCCTAGGTAGCATCCTCCTCCCCTAAATTTTCCCATTGAACTAGAACCTTCACCCCCATACCATTATCTATATTCACCATTCGTCGTTGTAAGATAGCGATAGGTTGAATCAAGATTCGTCCTTTGCCATCACAAATTGGTGGTTGCAGTTATAGAGTAATGGATGGACTAACACGTTTCTTTAACTGGGAGATATGAAAAATAGGGTGCAGCTGAGATCTTTCGGGAAGCTCTAGCCGGTAAGCCATTGTTCTGATCCTTTACATGACCTTGTAAGGTCTATAGTAATGAGCACATAGCTTGACATTTCGTTTGACATCGATGGAAAACTGTCGATATGGTTGTAGCTTAAGGTAGACTAGATCCCCAACCACCAATTCCCATTCAGATCTTAGTTTGTCAGTATAGAACTTCATCTTAGATTGAGCCTGTGTTAAGTTGTCTTTTAGAGATTTGCAGCATCTGTTGTCTCTGAACTAGACACTCCCTTGTTGAATATTGACCAGTCTGTGGTAAAGACCCCAGTGGTAGTTGTGGAGGAGCATAACCATATAGTTCCTGAAAAGGTGTAGTCTTGAGAGAGCTATGATAGTTGGTGTTGTACCACCACTCAGCTAAGTGTAACCACTCTCCCCACTGTTTAGGATTGTTGAAAACCATAGCTCTCAAATAGATTTCCATACACCTATTGTAATGATCCGGCCGGTCATTTTGAGTATTATAATCTCGTTTTCTCTATTTACTGCTCAATTTATGCTTTCCAATCATTTTATGACTTACCGAGTTAGTTGGTTCGAGTCCGAAAGGATTTCGGAGAGAAATGAGACACTTAGTCTCTTAATTGAAAACTTAAGTTGGAAATGTTGACTGGATATTGATTTATATGTAAACGACATCTGAATTTAATTTTGATGATTCCAATAGCTCTGTATGGTGATTTTGGACTTCGGAGAGTGTCCGGAAAATTATTTGGAGGTCCGTAGTGGAATTAGGCTTGAAATGACGAAAGTCGAATTTTTGGAAAGTTTGACCGGGGAGGGGGGGTGACTTTTTGATATCGGGGTCAGAATTTGATTTTGAAAATTGGAATAGCTCTGTTATGTCATTTATGACTTGTTTGCAAAATTTTAGGTCAATCGGACGTGATTTGATAGGTTTCGGCGTTGTTTGTAGAAATTTGAAATTTCAAAGTTCATTAGGCTTGAATTGGGGTATGATTCGTGGTTTTAGCATTATTTAGGTAATTTGAGGGTTCGACTAAGTTCATATGATGTTATGGGACTTGACGGTATGTTTGGTTGAGGTCCTAGGGGCCTCGGGTGAGTTTCGGATGGTTAACGGATCAATTTTGGACTTGGCATTCCAGCTGAAGAATGTTGGTTTTCTGTCACTGGTTTCCTTCTACACGATCACATGAGAATGTCTGCGATCACGTAGGCTTGTTTGAGGCAGTGATGATTTTATTTTTTGAGATCACATGAAGAGGGCCGCGATCGCATAGCTGTGCGAGTTTGTTATTCACGAACGCGTGAAGAAGGTCATTTTCGCATAGAGTAAGTGGAGCAGAGGTAGAGGTCACATGTTTTGTGCTTCGCGATCACGTGGACGAGTCTACGATCGCTAGGACTGTGAGAGTGAGCTTTGCGATCGCATGGAAAAGTCCGCGATCGCGAAGGGTTAAATCTGGGCAGTGGAAATTTGTGCTTCGCGATCACGTATGGCTGTCCGCGATCGCGTAGAACAAATGGCTGGGCAGAGAGTTTAAGTTCTGAAAATGGGACCATTTTTACCGATTTGGAGCTCGGAGAGAGAGGATTTTCGGAAGATTTTCAAGAATAACAACGGGGTAAATATTCCTAACTCAATATTTGTTAAATTACCCGAATCCATGGTTATTTGTAACATTTAATTAGTGAATTAAGTTGGAAGATTTAGAAAACCCTCTTGGTGTAAATTGAAAATTTGAGGGTCGAGTTGAGGTCAGATTTTGGTAAAATTGGTATGATTAGACTCGTGGTTGAATGTGCTTTCGGATTTTGTAACCTTTGTCGGGTTCCAAGACGTGAGCCCCCGGGCGATTTTTGAGCTAAATTTCTGATTTTGTTGGAAATTAGTATTTTTTTATGTAATTAATTTTAATAAATTTTATTGACTGAATCGAATTATTTGTGGCTAGATTCGAGGCGTTTGGAGGCCAATTCACGAGGAAAAGACATTGCACAATAAAGAATTACATGGCTTGAGGTAAGTAACAGTTTTAAATTTGGTCCTGAGGGTATGAAACCCTGGAATATATATTATGTGATTGATTTTGAGGTGACGCACATGCTAGGTGACGGGCGTGTGGGCATGCACCATAGAAATTATGACTTGGTCAATTCCATGGAAGTGTGTAGTTGAAAAATCTGTTGATATCCGTACATTTTTCCCCGTATTAGAGAAATTGATCCATAAATCATGTTTAACTCATATGTTTACACTGTTGGGACCCACAGAGGTTGTGTACTTGTGAAATTATTTGCTAAATTACTGTTTTGCACTCAGTCACAGTTCTATTTGCATATTTTTACCTCAGTCTCTCTTATTCATTATTGATGCATCATATCATTGTTGTTGGGTTGCTTATCATGATTTTTGAGAGCCCGAGAGACTGGAGATATTGATGACTGAGTGAGGCCGAGGGCCTGATTGTGAGAATATTTATGGATCAGGCTGCATGCTGCAGCATGTTTCAATTGATTTATGCCATGATTGGCTTGATTTAGCGCTTGGGCTGAAGAAGCCCCTCTGAAATCTATACACACCCCCAGTGAGCGCAGGTACCTACTGAGTGCGAGTGCCGAGTGATGAGTGACTGTGAGGAATGAGTGACTGTAAGGAAAGAGTGACTGTGAGGAAAGAGTGACTGTGAGGTTAGAGTGAATGGGAGGACTGAGTGACTGTTACTTTGAGAGGATGCATTGATTTCATTATTTGCTGCATTTCAACTGTCATATATCACTATTTTGGACATTGCGGAAAATTATTTTTTCTGTTTCGGTCAAACTTGATATGAAATTTCAGTGAAAATCTTAAATGTTGAACTTGAGGGCATACCTACCCTTTTATATTGGAAAGTACTTTATTTGGACTTAGCTGAGAAGCTCGTCACTACTTTCAGTTTTTTATTTATTATTGTTACTTACTGAGTTGGTTGTACTTATACTACACCCTGCACTTCGTGTGCAGATCCAGGTGATTCCGGATACAGTGTGTGTTGATTCTTTTACACAGTTAATTTTTCGGAGATTTAGAGTTAGCTAACATATTTTGCAGACCTTGTCTCTCCTTCCCTATCCTTTTATTTATTGTATTTGGTCTCAGATTATTATAGACCACATTTTCCAGACTTGTAATATATAGATGCTCATGTACTCAGTGACACCGGATTTTGGGAGTGTCTTTATTTCCAATATTTATGGGATTTACTCTTAAACGTAATTATTATGTTTTCAGTATTTAAAAAATATTATGGGTTATTGGTATTGTCGGTTTGCCTAGTATTGATATAGGCGTCATCACGACAAGTTAGGATTTTGGGTCATGACACCTATTGAGTCTCTCTATCTGTCCATCAGATTGAAGGTGGTAAGCAGTGCTCATGTTGAGCTTAGTGCCCAAGGATTTAAAGAGATGTTGCCAGAAATGGCTGGTGAAAATGGCATCTTTATCAGAGACAATAGTCCTGGGGAGTCCATGTAACCTGTAGATTTCTCTGAGAAACCCATCTGCCTGAGTACTTGGCAAAGAAATTCCCAAGATACCCTGTCATATGCTTTAGTCATGTCCACTTTTAATACAACATTACTATATAGAGATGGTTTAATTATATTATGGACTAAGTCTTGGGTGAACATAATGTTTTCTGTGATAGACCTTCCTCTAATGAAACCTGCCTAGTTAGGAGAAACCAGTTTCTGCAACAATGGGCTTAGTCTCTGGTTCAATAGAATCTTGCATGAGAAATTACTGAGACTAATAGATCTTAGATCTATGAAAGACTGAGGATTGTCCACCATTGATAATAAAATAAGGCATGTGTGAGTCAATGCTTTTGGAATCTGGTTACCTGCAAAAAAATAAAATCAAGAGTCATTAGTAGTAAGCCCTCCTTTATGATGTCCCAACATGATTGATAGAATTTTTCCGACATCCCATTTGGGCCTACTGCACTCTGGGAGCTCATAGCAAACACCACCTCACTTAATTCCTCCATTGTAGGTATTGTTGTAAGCATCTCATTATCAACATCATTGATGATCTTTGGAATACAGTCCAAGATAGACATATCACTAATAACACCTTTCTTCGTGAATAAATTCTGGAAAAAATGAGACAGCTTCCCTAGCAATGTCATCATCACCTTCAATCCATGTACCATCGTTTTTTTAATTTTCTTCAGTGTTAGTCTTCTTTTTCTTCCTTTGACTATAGAGTGAAAATATTTCGAGTTAACTTCACCCTCCACACACCATTTTACACCTGATTTTTGCTTCCAAAAGGACTCTTCCTTCTTGTAAGCTCTGATTAGCATTGCATTAGCTTGGTTTAGTAAATCCATGTTGTTCTCAAAATTATCCAGAATAGTGTTATCTTCCAATTTAGCCACTATGTCTTCCAGTTCCTTAATCATGTCAAAGATGTTGCCAACAGTTTTCTTGGACCACTCTGATAACTGTCTACTAGTATTCTTTAACTTCAAGTGGAACCTCCACATTGGAGATCCCTGGACCTCTATATTCCAAGTTTGTTCCCCCACACTTTTGAAATCAACTTCTTCAGCCCATAAATAAAGCAATTTGAAATATTTAGTTGGATCCCTCTGATTAGCCTTGGCAATGAGGAGAAGAGGAGAATGATCACCATGTTCTAATCAAATGGTTGAAATTAGTAGAATCAAACAAGCTCATTCATTCATGACTAGAAAGGATTCTGTCTAATCTCTTCCATATCTTTTTGCTAGGACTCCAACCATTATACCATGTAAAGATATAGCCAGAATATCCAGGATCCAATAGCTCACAATCCATGATACACTCCAAGAAGGCAAGCTTTTAGACATCTTGTGACGATCCCCTCCTCCCCTCCTCCTCCGTTTTTCACCAGGGTCCACAATACAATTAAAATTATGGGCACTGTACCATGGTAACTTGTACATATCAGCAACATCTCTTAGACTGTCCCATAATTCCTCCCTTTGCTCTGCACTCATACACTATGCTTTATTTATAAATATATACAATGTTTCAAATCTCTTTTTAAATGTTACTATTATTAGCGGTAATATTTTAAAATATATTATAATATTAGTTAATAGACAGAAATATAAAAGAGAATTTGTTTTGGAACTTTGATATGTGAAGGATAGTTTGACATAAAATGTAGTAGTAAGAGAAAAAATACTATAAAAAATAAGTTTGGTTAAAGGCCAAAGATTGGTTGAGAGATATGCGACAAGCTCAAATCAAATTTAAAGCCTTTTTGTGGATGATGATAATTTATTAATCAAAATTAATATAGAGGTCAGTATAATTATTAGGTGAGGTAATTATTTAAGATTAATTTTATTAATTATACTCAAATTTAGATTTTAGCTTATAGTGAATTTTGAATTCAGCTAAGTTGTATCCAATATTCTAAAAGGCATTTTCGGGACAAGCCCTGGGGTGAGCCGCCCAAAAATGCTCCGAGGCAATGGTGTGGGG
>AWOL01S0036773.1:10259-24078 GCA_000715115.1 Nicotiana otophora | reverse complement strand
GAGGGAGTCTCAAGAGGCGTATGCCCAGCAATTCGGTAATATAATACCCAATTCTCAAAAGTCAACTTGTAATTACTCAAAAGATTTAAAAAGGAACCGAAATATTAAATCTAAAAGTCAAGACATTTTTTATTGCTAGAAGCCCTAATTTATAGTCTTTCCTATTTATTTATCTTGTCTGCTAGTGTGCTGCTATCTTCCAAAAGCAACGAACTGTCAATTTTTATTTACAGATACAAAGACAATTTTATTCTCCTCCATAGTAGCAAGTTCAAAGTTCAAATTGCAGGTTAGTCATCCTTTTTGTTCCTCCGTGTAGAAAATTTTATATTTTTCAACTCAGGTTACTTGTGTTTGTAAGTAGCGTATATGGATTGTTTTGACTAGTTTTTTATGGGGATAAATCACATATATATATATATATATAGTTTTTACTTATTTATTGTTTTATTTAATTGTTATGTAATTTTAGTTATTTAAAAATATTTATTGTAATTATATTATTTTATAAAATATTAAAAATTAAATACCCATGCGGCTTACATCAGGTGCCTTCGGGGCTTACGCCTTGCTGAGGAATAAGTAAAACGTCTCGCCTTACGCTCATGCCTTATAAAACACTGGTTGTATCCACTTAAATGAGAATCTCTCTAATAGTACTAATTAGGTTTATAATTTTGTATATACTAGTTTTAGGATACGTGTGTTGCACGTGTGTGTAGTATCAATTAATTAAGAATATATACATTGACGTTAAAATAAAATGTAATATTTGTTCAAACGATAAAAATATTTTTTCTCACACTAACATAGTAATTGTATTTAATATTTTCTGAATATGCATAGATGATGAATTTAGTTAAAATAGTTGTACATTATTTTGTAGTTACGCGTATCTTATAATATGATATACAAATATATTAAAATGTGTCTCACCTGATATTTCTTTATGAATACATTTTGTCTTCTATTATTTCATCCTTATTTCTTAAAGTTTGCATTTTAACCAATTTAATTCTTAATACTATTGCTGATTTTGTTTTATATTCTTATTTCTTTTATCGCTGATGGTCTTTTTATGAGAAATAATTTATGTACTCTAAGATTTGTGTAAACTTGAAAACTAATTTTACTTATTTGATGAATATGGAAAGGAATAAAATTGGATTATTTTGCAAGATAATTAATTTAAATCCCAAAAACATGTTAATTCAAATACTTAATTATCTTTTTAATCACTAAAAGAAATAACATATTTCTTAAGGATTCAAATTATTAATATTAGCTCATAACATATATTAAATATTTAATTATAACTATATCTTTATCCACAAAAACTCCATTATCAAATGATAAAATTGAACCTTTGCATTTTATGTTTGTCGTAGTGTTATTAAATGACTTTTGTCGATCACTTTTTTCTCTTTCTCTATTGCTCTTATTAAATATTTTGTAATTATCTTTTCTAATTATATTTTAAATCTATATTAAATTTATATCTAAGCAAATTGTATGCGAAAAATAAAATTAATAGTTAGTGGACCAATCTTACATAGGCTACTCACAATATGTATAGGTTAATTACTGATTTGGGATAAAGAACAAAGCAAAATGCTTCCTCCTTCTTCAATCTTTTTATTTTATTTTATTTTGTTTTGTTTACATCATAATTGTTCACCTAAAATTTAGCACAATTATGCAATCTCTTTTGAGCCAAAAAATGTTCAACTGTAGAGAATTTTGTCACGGCCCAAAATCCCACCACATGCGTCGTGATGACACTTAGTCTCTAAGACTAGGTAAGCCGATTATAATTACAATTCAAGCTATTTTTTAAAGGAATTTAATACAAGTATCGAAACCAAAAGTGGAAACAAATATAACAACCTCTCAAGACTGGTAATACTGAGTCATGAACTCTAACTGAATATATGCAATAATCTCAAGGATTGAATATATAATATTGTTCGAATAAGAGTTAATAGTACAATAAAATAGAAAGACTCCAAGGGACTGCGACGATCAAGCAGCCATACCTTGAATCCTTGCGATCACACTCTAATCTCTGTCCGAATCTGATATCTCCAATACCTGGCTCTGCACAAAAATATACAGAAGTGTAGTATGAGTACACCACAGTTGGTACCCAGTAAGTATCAAGACTAACCTCGGTGGAGTAGTGACGAGGTACAGTCAAGACACTCACTAATCAAATAACCTGTGTAATACAACAATATACGCTAATAATGGAAAACAAATAGCAATGATGGCAACAAGAATCAATCAGGGATATAAACAACAAGGCCACAATAATACCATAAATATTGCTCAAGCAAATAAGGAACACAAGTACAATCAATTAATCAAGTCCCTCAAATATACGTCCTTCAAATGTAAATCCTTCAAATATAAATCTTTCAAATATAAGTTTTTCAAATAAACATCTTTCGAATATAAATCTTTCAAAATAAATTCTTTCGAATATAAATCTTTCAAATAAAAGTCACTGTATGACACCCCATCTCAAAATCATAAAACAAGGGTCTCAGCCCACTTTCATATTTTCGAAACACGGGTCTCAGCCCACTTTCATATTTTCACGACACCTCGTGCCCATATCTCTTTCACAACCGCACAGACAACTCACGTGCCAAAATATCAATATATAAGATCCGCACAGACAACTCATGTGCCAATAATAAAATCAAAATTTACTCACGGCACCTCGTTCCCACATTTCATATCACATCTGCACGGACAGTTCACGTGCAAATATTATAATCAATACACACCCCCGGCACCTCGTGCCCACGCTTCATATCACAACTGCACGGACAATTCCTGTACCAATAATATAATCTGCCAGACAATAGCCACAGGCTCATAATTTCAATATGGATCAAACTATTACCAAGTTTACAGAAACAACAAGATAAATTGCACAAGATATGAAAATAAACACAAGGAAAATCACAACATCACATGAAAATTACCAGCACAATAATCCCACATCATCGCATAAAATTTACCAACACAATAACCCCACATCATCACATATCATCCCTGGCAATAGCCACCATTATCTCTCTTATAGCCACACGTATCACTCCATATAATATCCACCCTTATCCCTCCACCCTGTCAATATCAATAGCCATCCTTATCGCTCTTATAGCCATACTTATCGCTCCTATAATAGTCACCCTTATCACTCCGCCTAGACAATATCCCAACACACATAACAACAATAAAATGCCACCCTTATGCCCGCATAATATCAACAATGGAATGCCACCCTTATACGCTGCATAATATTAACCCAAATCACACAATAATTTACACAGAAAATTATCACAACAACACCACATAATCAACTCGTATTTACAAATTGCCCGTAGTCCACAACCTTTCCAAAGTTACAACGGAATCAATTAATTTCCCAACAGGTAGCCCACGGCTCAACACAATGTATATAAAACCTCAAAAACAACAAGGATGGAAAAATAACTCAGCATAGGACAACGCCTTCTTTAATCCAAATTTTAGATAATATATTAATGCCTCTTTTTAAAATTATTTAATTAATTATTTGCAGATGAAAAATTTATAATGTAATTATTTTCAGGAAATGTCAACTCAACAAACACACGGGATTCACATAAAAATCAAAGTTAAAATCATATCTAATTATCATATAAAAATAAATTCGACAAACAATGTTTGAGGCATAGCAAATAGAGGATTTAATAAGTACCAATAATTTTTTAATTTAATACATAAAAATACCTAAGACTTTAAACCAATAAAATTTGCATATATAAACACGAGTACGTACTCGTCACCTCGCGTATACGGCTTTTCATATTTCACAAATGGCACATACGACTCAATGCCTAAGGGGTAATTTTCTCACACAAGGTTAGGCAAGATACTTACCTTTGCGAAGTTAGGCCGATATTCCAAAATGTCCTTCTTGCGTGAAATGGCCTCCGGACGGCTCAAATCTAGCCAAATAAATTATATAACTTCATTAAAATTCATCAAAAACAATTTCGGATAATAAAACGTCGACTTAAAATTTCACTTTAAAAAGTCAACCCGAAGGTCAATACGGGGCCCGCATCTCGGAACCCGGAAGAATTTTTCGAGAACATTCATTCTGATACGAGTTCAACCATACCAATTTTATCAAATTCCAATAACAAATCGTCCTCCAAATCTGCATTTTTCGTACTTGAAGAGTTTTACAAATTTCTCCATTTTCTTCCATTTGATTCTCAATAAATGATGCATATAGCTATAGAATCATGAAGTATGATCACTTTTGGATATGGAACACTTATCCAAATCAAAGTCGTAAAGAACTCCTCCAAAATCGCCCTAAAACCGAGCTCCAAAATCCCAATTGAAAATGACGAAATGACCATTTTTGGTCCTTAAACATTTTGTCCAGTTTTGCTTCTGCGGACAAAATTTGTGCATCTGTGAAGCCGCCTCTGTGACACAATCGTCGCTTCTGTGAAGAATACTGTCCAGCAGCCCCATCGCACCTGCGGAATTTCTCTTCGCTTTTGCGTAACCGCAGGTGCGAAACTTCTCTCGCTTCTGCGCATAATGCCGCTTCTGCGACGAACCTTTCGCTTCTGTGAAGCCGCTGAAGCGTGAAATGTTCCGTTTCTGCGAAGTCTCCCCAGCAGCCTTCCCAGGTCACTTCTGCGATGAGCACCTCGCTTCTACGAGGTCACTTCTGCTATCAAGCTTTCGCAGAAGCGATTGCACCAGCAAGTCCAAAATTCCAACATTTCCTTTAAGTCTAAAAATTGATCTGTTAATCATCCGAAATTCACTCGAGGCCCTCAAGAACTTAACCAAATACACCAACACGTCCCTAAATACAATACGAACTTAGTCGAGGCCTCAAACAACGTCGAACAACGTCGAAATTACGAATCGCGCCTTGAATCGAATTATGAGTTTTCAATTCTTCCAACTTCTATTATTTGCGCCGAAACATATCAAATCAATCCGGAATGACTTCAAATTTTTCACACGAGTCATAAATGACATAATGGACCTGTTTCAATTTCCGGAATTGAAATTTGACCCCGTTAACAACAAATTAACCTTCGCCGAACTTACCAATATTTTAAAACTTCAACTTTTCCAATTTTCGCCAAAATATGCCGAATTGTCCTACAGACTTCCAAATCTAAATACGGACATACGCCTAAGTCCGAAATAATCATACGAAACTATTGGAATTATCAAAACTTCATTCCGCGGTCTTTTACACAAAATTCAAATCTCCGGTCAACTCTTTTCATTTAAGCTTCTTAAATAAGAATTGTTCCTCCAATTTGATCCTGAATCGTTCGAAGACCAAACGCGATCACACACGCAAGTCATAATACACATTACGAAGTTGCTTGAGACCTTAAGTCGCTGAACGGGACGTAAATTCTCAAAATGACAAGTCGGATCGTTACATTCTCCCCCTCATAAACATGCGTTCGTCCTCGAACTTGCCAAGAATCTTTCTGAGGACAATAAATTACTGAGTGTATTTTACTCGTGGGTGATTCTACTTCATCGCAAATTAATATGGGTCCGACAACACCATCTCAGTTGAAGACTATTTCTTTTATCCACACTTATAAACTTTAAAACCAATTTTTCTTGCACTCCAAACATTTTCAAAAGGTTAAATTTTCATATCAACACACAGTATTAGCCTCAACCGGCTGTAGCAACTCGTGCCTACACTCACACACATCATACGTATGCCCATAACCATATATCTGATTATAATAGCTCTTCATAATCAATTACAGCATCATCAATTAACCTCATGTTGACTAAAATCTCGTTTCAAACCTTCACCTTACTAACAATGAGACAAGAGGCATGAAGACTTTATAATTATTTACCCGAATTAACGAGTCACATTTAACGCCACATGGGAACTCACCTCGTAGGATAAAACTCAATAATTACAACACGAATATGGCTAAATATGCACAAAAAAACACATACAAGAATTATCAAATAAGCCTAACAGGCATGACTCCCCATTAGTACCATCGTACAAATTTAATTTCACAAAGGAAGAATTTAAACCACATGAATTTAACCACAAGGATCTCATCCTGATATAACTTCTACCACGGCACATGGCCCAGTTCAAACATATCAAAATCACATGAAAATGCGAGGATCCTATCCTCAACTCTGAATCACAAGTATTATGCATATTGTGCCAATTAAAACCTTCTATTTCTTTTCTTTCTTGTTTTTAATAAATTCCATAAAATAATTTCACAACTCATAACGAACCCCCATATCGGTAGAGCGTATAATTCATAAAATTATAATCAATTATCCTGAATTTATATCAAAACTCACTGTAGTGAGTAACAGAAAGTCACTTTTAGCCTCACAGCTCTCATTAGTGACTAAAATATAATGATAGATGCGGCTATTGCCATAGAATCTCCCAACAGGGGTAAACACATAAGTAGATTACAGAATTACGAAGCTCACCCATAAGTGGAGCATAATAGGAGGACTCGCATCGATACTCATAACCGAATGAAATTAAGGGAAAATACTCCTTTATAACAAATCGGGATCGTACCTGTAACGATACCATCTGGTATAGCGGCCTCAGCCATACCATAGCAATTATATCAACCGGCTGGGCCTCCCCCTTTAGGGCGCCCTCTACCCGCCTGTCCTCCACCCCTAACTGGTAGTGCATATGGGGTAGTAACTGAAATAGAGTCTGTAGCCTGAGTGTTACGATGAAATCCACCTCTCCCAAGTCTGAGACAATCTCTCATGATGTGCCTAGTATCACCACGATCATAACAACCCCTCTGCGGGCATGACTGTTCATACTAAGTCTGCGCCGGATAACTTGAATAACAAGAGCCACGTGTCGATAGTGCACTAAAAGTATTAACTGGAGCACAACGAGTACTCTGAATTGTGGACTGGGATGACCAACTTCCCGAGCCTCCGCCATGATGAGTGCTAGATGTAGAGTAGAATCCACTGAATTCTCCAGAATTTCTAGACCTATTGGCCTCCTTAGACTCCCTTTCCTCATTCCTAACACGTTCTAACATTCTGGAAATCTCTACTACTTACTAAAATGGAGTATCAGACTGCAATTTTCAAGCCATGCATATTTTAACATCATAATCGAGCCCCTTAATGAATCTGCGGACTTTCTCTATGACTGTAGGAACAAAAACAGGTGCATAAATGGCTAACTCACTGAACCCGATGGCATATTCTGACATCGTCATGGTGCCCTGGCGCAACCGTTCTGTGATGACCCAAAACATCATCTTTAAATTTAATAAGTAATTATGTATTCTAAGACCTTGAAAAGCACCATTTATCATTCCTCGACTTGCGTGCGCAATCCGTACATTTTTTCGGAAAGTTTTTATGTGAAAAATGGATTAAAATGGGAAATAGAGCTTTAAAACTCAACTAAGTTGACTTTGGTCAACATTTTGAACAAACGGATCCGGATTAGTGTTTTGAAAATTCCGGTAGGTCTGTATCATAATTTGGGACTTGGGCGTATGCCTGAAATTAAATTCTGAGGTTCCTAGCTCAAGATATGGAATTTTGATGAAATATTAAAAGTTTGAAAACTTAATGATTTCTAAGAAATTACTGATGTTGGATTTATTGACCTCGGGTCTGTATTTTAGTTCCGAAGCCTGGTATAGGTCCATTATAATATTTATGACTTCTCTGCCGAATTTGGTGAGAATCGGAGTTGATTTGACGTGATTCGGACGCCCGGTTGTAAAAATATAAGTTTTAAAATTTTCTTGAAAACTTCCTTTGATTTGGTGTCCGATTCATAGTTCTAGGTGTTATTTTGGCGATTCGATTATGCGAGCAAGTTCGTATGATGTTTTAGAACCTGTGTGCATGTTTAGTGTGGAGCCCCGAGGGCTCAGGTGAGTTTCGGATAGGCTACGGGATATTTTGGACTTTAAAAATCTGGTATTTTGCTGCACCAGGTGTTCTGACATGTTCTTCTTCGCGTTCGCGAAGGTACTCTCGCGAACGCGGAGAGTAAGCTGGGCAGCTGGATTTTTCTTCTTCGCGAAAGCGAAGGCTTGGTCGCGAACGTGAAGCGATGGGGGCATTACCTTTCGCGAACGCGACCATCTCCTCGCGCATGCGTAGTGTTAGACACACCTGGGGGAGAGTCGATCATTCCTTTAGCGCGAACGCGAGCTATGCCTCGCGAATGCGAAGGCCAGGGGGGAGGGGGAAACCTTCGCGAATGCGAACGGGCTGCTACTCATCACGAACGCGACAGGCCCTTCGCGAACGCGAAGAAGGCCTGACCCCTATGACTTAAAACAGAACCAAAAACGGGATTTTTCCCATTTTTCACAAACCCTCAATTATAACTCGGCTTAGGGGCGATTTCAAAGGAGTTTTTCACGATTTCGAACTGGGTAAGTGTTCTTTATCATATAATGATTGTATTTCACAAATCCATGTCTATATTCATTATTTATTTCGGATTTAGATGGAAGAAATTGAAATCTTTGCAAAACTTTCCAAAAACGAAAAATTAAGATTTGAAGGTCCATTTGATATCGGAATTGGAAGAATTTGGTATCGGATTTCGTGAGTTTTTCCAGGATTTGAGATGTGGGTCCCACTGCCGAATATTTTAATAAATTTTGGATTTTATCCGAAAAATTTATAAATTCATATGGAATTAATTCCTATGATTAGTATTGAATATATTGAATTGTTTGTGAATAGATTTGAAGCTTTCGGAGGTAAATTTAAAAGGTAAACTTGTGGTTGAATAATTGATTGGAATTTGCAAAGCGAGGTTACTGTCGAGGTTAACCTTGACTTGAGAGAATAGAACCCTTAAATTGGCCGTTACGTGAATTGCATGTAAACGACGTATAGGCGAGGTGACGAGTATTTATACATCGTCAAATTAATTGTTGGCCTGCTTACTTCAAAAATCATAAATTATCTTTAATCATAAATTAATTATTATAATAATTATTTCTCTCTTATTCTTTGCAAATATAAATTCTTGAATTCCTGCATTAATTGTTACATGCTATTTGAATTATGTGCCTTAATTATTATTTAAAATTTAGCATATTAAGTATTAAACTGCCTATTTGCTCACTGATTTCCATAATAATTTGCTATTTGTCATTGTTTGCTTCATAATTAAATCATAATTATTGTATGCTTGTTGTCTTGTAATTTTATATTAATTGTTACATTTATTGGAAAAATTTCTTCTATAAGAATTGATAAATGAAAATGTTGGAAGAACGGGTTGTAAGCCGCAACATGATTGATTATAATAAATATATTGGAGGATCGGGTTGCACGCCGCAACAGGCTTATTAAAAATCTATAATGAAGGATCGAATTGCACGATGCAACAGACTTATTAAAAGTCTATATTGGAGGATCGGGTTGCACGCCGCAACAGACTTATTAAAAGTCAATATTGGAGGATCGGGTTGCACGCCGCAACAAACTTGTTAAAAAGTTAATATTGGAGGATCGGGTTGCACGCCGCAATAGACTTGATTAGAATGAATATGTTGGAGGAGCGGGTTGCACGCCGCAACAGAACTGAATGTAAATATATCACACCGAGAGCGGGTTGCACGCTGCAACAGAACTGAATGTGGATATATTATGAGAGTGGGTTGCACGCTGCAACAGAATTAATGGAAATGATAATTGGTTATGACTGCTGAGTTGCCTTCAATTATTATAAATGAATTACCTGATTTATTTCTATTATTGTTGTTGTTACTAATATTGCGTACATGTTAATATAAGTGAAACGCCTTAGCCTCGTCACTACTTCGTCGAGGTTAGGCTCAACACTTACTAGTACATGGGGTCGGTTGTACTGATACTACACTCTGCACTTCTTGTGCAGATTTTGGAGTTGGTCACAGCAGCGTACCATAGACTTGCTCGGATTTTAGCTATCAGAGAAGACTTGAGGTATAACTGCATGGCGTCCGCAGTTCTGAAGTCCCCGTCTATTGTACTTTAGCTATGTGTTTATTTCCAGACAGCTTTATTTTATTCAGAACTTTATTTGTATTTATTCTAGAAGCTCGTGCACTTATGACACCAATTCTAGGATGGTATTTAGACACAGTTATTATTATGGATTATTTCAAAATTTCTTCCGCATTTACTTCCTTGTTATTAATAAATTTAAAAATTATTTTAAAAATAGATAATGTTATTCTAACATTGGCTTGCGTAGAAAGTTAAATGTTAGGCGCCATCATGGTCCAGAGGTAGGAATTTCGGGTCATGACAGTTGGTATCAGAGCACTAGGTTACATAGGTCTCACGAGTCACGAGCAAGCTTAGTAGAGTCTGAAGGATCGGTACGGAGACGTCTGTACTTATCTCTCAGAGGCTATGAAGTTTAGGAACAATATCACTTCTTTCTTATTCTGTCGTGCGATTTTTATTCTATCATCGATGATTGAACCATTCTACTCTTATTCTCTTGCAGGTGGTGAGAACGTGTAATACTTCTACCGATGGACAGCAACTAGAACCCCCCGATGGAAACTATGGCCAGTGGTAGAGGTCGAGGCCGAGGTCGTGCTAGAGGCCGAGGCAGAGGCAGAGGTAGAGCTCAGTCCAGAGCTCGAGCAGCTGCACCTGTTGAAGAACCTCAGATAGACCTTCAAGAGGAGGTCCCAATTCAGAATGTACCTGTTGGACCAGTTCAGGTCCCGGAAGGGTTCATAGCCACTCTAGTGCTTCAGGATGCTCTAGTCCGATTGGTGAGTCTTATGGAGGGTGTGGCCCAGAATGGTACATTTCCAGTGGCACCAGCCGTCTCACAAGCTGGGGGAGGAGCACAAACTCCCACTACTCCCGTCCCGGAGCAGATGGCTCCCCAGAATCAGGCTCCAGTAGCCCCGCCAGTTGGGGTAGTTCAGTCAGTTATTGCGGAACATATCGGTGATAGGCCCGCCATGTCTTTTGAGGCCTTATTGAGACTGGATAATTTCACTAAGCTCTTTCTAGTTCACTTCAGTGGTACACCTTCTGAGGACCCACAGGATTATCTTGAGCGCTGCCATGAGGTGCTGCGGAACATGGGTATAGTTCAGACCAATGGGGTTATTTTGTTGTATTCCAGATGACGGGTTCCGCCAAGAGATTGACCCGACCAGTCGGATCGCCTGCACTTACATGGGAGCAGTTCTCTCTGCTATTTCTGGAAAAGTTCCTCCCTATCACACTGAGAGAGGAATTCCGCAAGCAATTTGAGCATCTACAGTAGGGCAGTATGACTGGTACTCAGTATGAGTCCCGTTATGTGGATTTGGCCCGTCATGATCTCCTTTTACTACCTACGGAGGGAGAGAGAGTGAGGAGGTTCATTGAGGGACTCACTCACCCTATCAGATTTTAGATGGCCAAGGAGACCGGAAGTGAGATTTCTTTTCAGGCGGCTGTTAACGTCGCAAGGAGGATCGAGATGGTTCTTACACAGGAAAGAGGGCAGAGGTCCGATAAGAGGCCTCGTTAGTTCGGTGGTTACAGCGGTGCCTCATCTGGAGGCCGGTGTAATTTTGGTAGGGGTCATCCTCCCAGACCGTTTCATTCAGCACTTCATGTATCTCCCGGTGCTTCAGGGAGTCACGGTCCTATTATGCCTTACTCTGGGCAGCCAGTATTCAGTGCACATTCAGCTCCTATCAGTGCACAACCACTCCAGAGTTACTATAGTGGTTATCTGGCCCATCTGGGTCAGCTTCAGCTTCAGCAGCCACGCCATCAGGATGGGTGTTATGAGTGTGGGAACATTGGTCACATCAGGAGGTATTACCCTAGACTGGCGAGTAACAGATCTCGGTAAGATTCTCGTGCCATCATACCAGCACCGGTTGCTTCACCGCCTGCTCAGCCAGTTAGAGGTAGGGGTTAGGCAGCTAGAGGTGGATGTCAGGCCATTAGAGGTGGAGGTCAAACTGTTAGAGGTGGAGACCAGCTAGTTAGAGGTCGTCCCAGAGATGCAGTTCAGAGTGGTGGGGCCCAGCCCCGATTTTATGCTTTTCCAGCTAGGCCTGAGGCCGAGTCATCTGATGTTGTGATCACATGTATTATTCCAGTTTTCCATAGAGATGCTTCAGTTCTATTTGATCCAGGATCTACTTATTCCTATGTGTCCTCCTATTTTGCTTCATATTTGGTTGTGCCTTGTGATTCTCTGAGTGCTTCTGTGTGTGTATCTACACCGGTGGGAGACTCTGTGGTAGTAGATCATGTCTACCGTTCATGTGTGGTTACTATTGGTAATCTTGAAACTAGTGTGGATCTTCTACTTCTTGATATGGTAGATTTTGATGTCATCTTGGGTATGGATTGGCTATCTCCTTATCATGATATATTGGACCGTCATGTCAAGACACTGACCCTAGCTATGCCGAGGTTACCTCGATTTGAGTCGAAAGGAACTCCTGGCCATTCTGCCAGCATGGTTATTTCTTATATGAAAGATCGGTGTATGGTAGAGAAAGGGTGTCTAGCCTATTTGGCTTATATTTGTGGTCCCAGTGCGGATGTCCCTTCTATGGACTCAGTACCAGTTGTTCGTGAATTTTTAGAAGTGTTTCCTGGAGATCAGCTGGGGATGCCACCCGACAGAGATATTAACTTTTGTATTGATTTGGCTCCGGACACTCATCCCATTTCTATTCCACCATACCGTATGGCCCCGCCAGAGTTGAAAGAATTAAAAGAGCAGTTACAAGACTTTCTTGATCAGGGATTCATTAGACCTAGTGTCTCACCCTGGGGTACACCAGTATTATTTGTAAAGAAGAAAGATGGCTCAATGCGGATGTGTATAGACTATCGCCAGTTGAACAAGGCCACTATCAAAAACAAATATCCGTTGCCAAGAATTGATGACTTATTTGATCATCTTCATGGTGCCAAGGTATTTTCGAAAATTGATTTGAGATCTGGTTACCATCAGTTGAAGATTAGGGCATCTGATGTCCCTAAGATAGCTTTTCGGACTCGGTATGGGCATTACGAGTTCCTAGTGATGTTATTTGGGTTGACAAATGCTCCAGCAGCATTTATAAATTTGATGAATCGGGTGTTCAAGCCTTATTTGGATTCTTTTGTGGTTGTATTCATTGATGATATCTTGATTTACTCCAGCAGTCGAGAGGAGCATGAGCAACATCTTCGAAGTGTGCTTCACACTTTGAAGAATAATCAGTTATATGCCAAATTTTCAAAATGTGAGTTTTGGTTAGACTCAGTTGCCTTTTTGGGATATGTTGTATCGGCAGAAGTCATAAAGATGGATCCTAAGAAGATTGAGGCTGTTTAGAATTGGCCTAGACCTACTTCGGTTACGGAGATCCGGAGTTTCCTAGGTTTGGCAAGTTATTATCGTCGGTTCGTGGAAGGGTTTTCATCTATAGCAAGCACATTGACCAGACTAACCCAGAAGGGTGTTCCATTCAGATAGTCAGACGAGTATGAGTTGAGCTTTCAGAAGCTCAAGACCGCTTTGACTACGGCGCCAGTATTGGTATTACCCACAAGCTTAGGATCGTATACGGTATATTGTGACGCATCTCACATTGGACTTGGTGCAGTATTAATACAAAATGGCAAGGTAATTGCATATGCATCGCGACAGTTGAAAGTTCACGAGAAGAATTATCCTGTTCATGACTTAGAATTGGCAGCCATTGTTCATGCGCTGAAGATTTGGAGACATTAC
>AWOL01S0036771.1:10962-20998 GCA_000715115.1 Nicotiana otophora | reverse complement strand
CTTTTTTCCTTACTAAGATTTTTTCCCACAGGGTTTTCCTTATAAGGTTTTTAATGAGGCAGCTAGCAATGTGTATTACTAAATATGTGTACTCTTTTTCCTTCACTAGGATTTGTTTCCTACAGGGTTTTTTCCTAGTAAGGTTTTAATGAGGCACATTATCTTTTAATGAATATCCAAGGGGGAGTGTTATAAATATATTATATTATGGATGTTCATTTAGTACTCCGTTGTAAATAAGCTTCCTGAAGAAGCTTATCCATATGAGACTCCGCCGTAAATATGTTTATCTATTTAGTACTCTATTGGAAATAAGCCACTTGAAGAAGTTTATACTTTCGGTACTGCGTTATGGATAAATATTACCCATGGTAGAAGATTATCTATATCTGGCACAATAACTTAGAGTAGCAGCTTACAAGAAGCTTACACAACAGCTTACAAGCAGCTTACACATCAGCTTGCAGTAGCAGCTTACACAACAGCTTCCTTTCTTCTATAAATAGAGGAGTTTTCAGTTCATTATGTACATAAGTTTGAAGTTTGAATAATATATCAGTTTCTCTCTATACTTGTCTTTACTTTACTGTCTTTATTTTATAATAGCTCGTATTTCTTACTCCTTTGTTTCAATTCTTTTCTTCTCCCTTATTTCAATTTACTAGTCTTTAGAGTAAGTACTACCTCATCTTAATAATTATAATTTTTTTTTAAAAAACAATACATAAATTTTATATGAAAATTGTGTTTGAATTGTTATAAAAGAAAAGTTTAAGAAAACAATACTATAAGTTTTTGAAATAATGATTATTGATCCTATTTGTCTAATTACTCAATAAAAGACAAACTCTGCCCTTCAGAGAAGTCTCGATATTTTCCTATACATATGCAATATTTTCTATTTATTTTAGGACTCCTATATTACTATAACGACCGGCCAGTCGTTTTATGTATTTGAGCCCCATTTATTTATTTGATACTTCTCGTATTCTTGATTGTTATTTTGTGACTTGCGGAGTTGGTTGGTTTGGTTTCAGGATGGTTTACGAGTGAATTGGAACGCTTAGTTCCATTGTTTGAAGCTTAATTTGTAGAGTTGACCATGGTTTGACTTTTGTGTAAACGACCTCGGATTGGTAACTTGATGGTTTCAATAGGTTCGTATGGTGATTTTGGACTTAGGCATGCATTCGGATTTGGATGTGAAGGTTCGTAGAATTTTTGGCCTTTTGCCGAAAGTTGATAATTTGAAGGTTTGGAGAGTTCATAAGTTTGACCGGGAGTTGACTTTGATGATATCGGATTTGGATTGTGGTTTCGGGACTTGTAATAGGTTCGTTTTATAACTTGGAACTTGTGTGCTAAGTTTGGATGTAATCCTGATTGGTTAGGCTTGAATCAGAAGCATGGTTGGAAGTTTGGAAGTTCTTGAACTTAAGAGAAGTTCAATTTGTGGTTTGATCTTCGATTCATAGATATGGTGGTCTCGTATATGTTTGGAAGGTTTGGATAGGTCCGGATAATGTTTATGGACTTGCTGGTATGATTGGGCGGGGTCTCAGGTGGATTAGGTATTTGCTAGACCACCCGGAATATGTTTTATGTTGCAGATTTTTGCTTGTGACTGATGTTCTTCGCAATCGCGGAGCAAGTCTCGCGATCGCGGAGAAGGATTTTGGATCAGGCTGATTTTGTTCTTCGCATTCGCGAGCTCGTGGTCGTGTTCACGATGGTTTGTGGTAGTTGGTCATCGCATTCGCGCTTTGTGTGTCGTGTTCGCGTAGTAGTGAGGCAGGCTGGAAGTTGGCTGGAGGTTGTCCTTCGCGATCGCGGGAAGGGGCTCGCTTTCGCGTAGGTTTGGGGGGTCAGTGCATCACGTTCGCAAGGTTAATGTCGCGTTCGCGAAGAGGCTTTTGAGGCAGTAGCTAAGTTTGGCCTTCGTGGTCGCAAGGGGCATATCGCTATGGCGAAGGGTAGTGATGGAAGACTATTTTAAGTTCTAATATCGGTATTTTAGCTCATTCTCTCATATTTTGAACCATAGACTTGGAGATGGGCGATTTTTGAAGGGAATTTTCCCACAAGGCAAGAGGGTAAGTGATTTCTATTTGATCTTGATAATAGATCTTGTTTTTCCATGGATTATTACACATAGATTATGGAATTTGAAAGATAAAGTAGGGGGTTTTGACTACCATTTTGGAGAGTGTAAATTGGAGATGTGAGAGTTGATTTGGACTCAGTTTTAAAAACTAATCATATTATATACTCGTGAGATTGTGGGTAATCGGGATCTACCCCTTAACTCGCATTTTGATCATGTGGGTCCAGGTTGACTTTTGAAGATTTGATTAAAGATTGAAACTTTATTGTTTGGAATTGATTCTTATGGCTTTATTTGATGTTATTGAGTTGTGTTTGACTAGATTCGGCTCATTCGGAGGTTGATTTGAGAGGGAAAGTTATTTTTGAAGGTTGAGGACAATTAGGTAGAGATAACTCTTTTGTCTATCCTTGTAAGAGGAAAATTTTCCCATAGATGACCTATTTGCTATTTGTTGCCCAGTTTTGGAGCCACGTATATACGAGATGACGAGTGTATATGGATAGCTAGATTATGACCATATCCGATAAATGTTTGGCTTATGTTTATGCCTTGTTTGGACTATGTGAGCTTATTATTAATGTTTTATTAATTCTATGACTACGTGATGGCTCGTACTTGTGGCTTAAAAGCATGTGTAGATTTATGACTGATGAAATTGGGCATAAATGATTACTTGCCATATTGAGCTTTCTTGTCGAGCCGTATTCACGTACTTATGATGCATTGATGGTTAAATGGCTTATTTCGCCCATGTTAAATATTATGATAAAACTATTGAACGACGAAAATAGATTGTTGAGATGAATTGGATTACATTATTTTTCATAGCCATCTTTTAGTCATTTGTGCTTTTATCTGCCTTTCTATTATTATAATTTTGTGCCTTTGATTATATTGTCTCATATGCATACATCTATGAGTTTGAGAGTTGAATATTGCGAAAAAATAAAGTTTTGGCACTACAAACATTATGAGAGGATATTGATTATTGATGAGATTGTTGTGCATCGAGTTGCAAGCTGCAACAGTAATATTTGTGGATCGAGGGCACGCCGCCATGGGTAAATGTGTGGATTGGGTGACATGCTTCCACGAAAATATTTGTGGATCGGGTTGAACACTGCAATGTTATATTATTTATTAGTGGATCGGGTTGCATACTGCAACAATGCTTGGATTGGTATCGTCCCTCCGGAGTCAGGTGATTATCCATATTACCTTGGGCCCTGTGAGTGCTAGAGATTCAGATTGGTGTTGATTTGGACACTCGATCTGTATCAGTTTTGTGGATTCGTCCAGAGGATTGGTATTGGGTTTTATGCTTGCATTGGTATCGTAGACTCATGTAGTATCTCTAATGATTATTGATTGTTGATTGCCTCATATCCTGATTGTGAAAGATTTGAGACACCTAATATTGTGTGTTATCTCCTATTTGATAAACATGCTCATATATCAACATTATTGTGCTATTGTTGGTAGACTCGATTGATGATATCATGCTTTATTTCATATATTGTTCTTGCCTCTTATGATTATTTAGATGATTGTAAGTTCGACTATTAACCTCTCGTCATTTTTTCTTTGAGGCTATATTTGATACTTACTGAGTACCGTGTTTTATACGCATCCTACACTTTTGCATATGTTTTGTGCAGGTTCTGAGGCTAGCTTTGGTGGCATACAACCCAACGGAGTAGGAGTGCTATTAGGAGTTCGTGGTGAGCTGCTTACTTGATTTGATCAGTAGCACATAGAGTCCTCCCTTCCCTACTCTTTGCATCTATTTTTGTAGTTGCATTTCCGGACAAACTTCGTATTTAGATTGAGATTCTTGTATTTTTGTTAGATGCATATGACTAGTTGTGACACCCGGGTTTTGAGAAGAGTTGTAAGACAGTTGTGGTCATGTAGACCCTGACTAAGATTTATGCAAATTTGATATTTGAGTAATGACTTATTCCATTTTTTTTCTCTATTAATCAGTTAACGACTTAATAATTGAATTTTGTTATTGATGTGAGAGTTGGCTTGCCTAGAGAGTGGATTAGGCACTATCACAGTCTTTGGTGAGATTTTGGATTGTGACAAGTTGGTATCAGAGCTCTAGGTTTAAAGGGTCTCATAAGTCACGGTAGGCCTAGTAGAGTCTTGTTGATCGATACTGATATGTCAGTATCTATCTGCGAGAGGCTATTGAGCTTTAGAAAAACTTTCATTTTCTTGATTCTATGTCATGCATTAATTATTGTATGAGCCTAAATTTTCTTTTCTACTCTCTCATAGATGGTGAGAATGTATGCTTTGGCAGCAACCGGTGATAGAGAGGTCGTACCTCCATTTGTATCCACGAGGGGTAGGGATCAAGGTTGGGACAGAGCACCCACCGGGGTTGCATAGTGAAGGCCAGGGGCAGAGTACCCGCTATAGCCTACGAGCATGTTCAGGCAGTATCAGTTGATCCGCATATGGATCAATATGTTGCTGATCAGATTGAGGCCCCAACTTCTACACAACACCTAGATGGCTTTTTTACTGCACTTGTATTCCGGAATGCCATGGCCAAGATGGTCAGTTTTATTGATGCTTTGGCTCAGGGTGTAGTGGTTTTATTGGCCCTGGCCACATCTTAATCTAGAGAGGGAGTTCAGACACCTATCACTAGTACTCTCGAGCAGCCTACTGCATTAGTTAGGCCTGACATTTTACCTGTCATGTTTGCCAAGTAGCAAAAGAGATTAGAGAGGTTTCAGAGGTTGTTTCCTCCACACTTTGAGGGCGGTGTTTCAGAGGATGCCAGGATTTTCTTGACAGATGCCACCAGATGCTTCACAATTTAGGCTTAGTAGAGTCTAATAGGGTGGACTTTACTACTCTTCAGTTTAGAGGAGCTGTCCGGAGATGGTGGTAGTCTTATGAGCTGGGCAGATTAGCAGGTTCACCTCTACTTACTTGAGCTCAGTTCTCGTAGTTGTTCCTTGAGAGGTATATCCCACACACTATGAGGATGAGTTGAAGGGCCAGTTTGAGAGACTTCAGTAGGATCGCTTGATCGTGAACGAGTATGAGGCGGGATTTACAAATTTGTCTCGTTATGCTGCTATTTTAATCCCCATCGAAGTTGAGAGGGTGAGGTGATTCATTGAGGGTTTGAACTATGGCATTAGGATTTCTATGGCTCGGGAGTCGGGGATTGGGACTACTGTCTACCAGGCTATGAAGATAGATCGTAGGATCGAGCGTATTTGTAGTCAGGGATGAGAGGTTATCGAGAGAGACAAGAGGCATCGTCGTTCTGGTAGCTTCAGCGGTACCTCGCCTGGAGGTAGGGGTAATTTTAGCAGAGGCATCATGGTAGGACAACACATTTTACACCGCATGTGGCCTGTGGAGTAGTGTCTCGACCTTTTTTCAATACTCCTGCTTCATCATCTTTCAACCCTCCCAGCAAATTCATACCATGCTCTGTCTATTCAGGGTTCTCCAGTGGGTATTTAGACCACCAGGGGAAGATTTTGTTCCATCAGTATCTGTCAGCTAGAGGTCGTCATAAGTGTGGAGATCTTGTCCACATGAGGAGGAATTGCCCCTGGTTTGTCAGGGGCGCAGTTTTCTTAGCTAGAAATTTTAGCACTAGTTGCCCCACCCTTTGCCCAAATAGCTAGAGTGGAGGAAGTGCAACTAGAGTTCTCCTTAGAGAAGGGGGCCAGGTTGGAAGAGCTTCGACTAGTGGTAGTTAGGCTCAGTGCTATGATTCTTTGAGTAGACTCAAGGCGATGGGCTCAGATGCAGTGATTACATGTATGGTTTCTGTCTGTCATAGAGATGCTTCTATGTTGGTTGATTCGGGGTCTACTTATTTTTGTGTGTCATTATATTTTTCTCCTTGTTTGGAGATGCCTCGTGGTTCCATTGATATTCATGTTCATGTATCTACACCTGTTTGTGATTCTATTATTGTGGATCGTGTGTATCAGACTTGTGTGGTTACCGTTGGGGTTGATGAGTCTAAGGTTAATCTTCTATTGCTTAATATGGTGGACTTTGATGTGATCTTAGGTATAGATTGGCTATGTATGTACCATGCTATTCTTGATTGTCACACTAATATGGTGACGTTGTCTATGACGGGGTTGCCAAGGTTGGAATGGAGGGGTTCTTTTGGTCACACTCCTAGCAGGGTGATTTCGTTTATGAAGGCTCAACAGATCGTTGAGAAGGGGTGTTTGGCGTATCTAGATTTTGTTAGAGATGTTAGTGATGACACTCCCACTATTGAGTCAATTCCAATAGTGAGGGAGTTTTCGGATGTGTTTCATGCAGACCTACCAAGCATGCCACTCGAAATGGATATTGATTTCGGCATTTATTTGGCACTGAACACTCATACCATATCTATCCGTATTACATGGCTCCAGCTGAGTTGTAAGAGCGGAAGGATCAGTTGCAAGAATTGTTGGATAAGAGATTCATTAGGCCGAGTGTTTCTCCTTGGGGTGTGCTGGTATTGTTTGTAAAAAGGAACGATGGTTCCATAAGGATGTGCATTGATTATAAGCAGTTGAACAAGGTCACTATCAAGAACAAGTATCTATCATCTCGCATTGATGATTTGTTTTATCAGCTTCAAGGTGCCAAAGTGTTCTCAAAGATTGATTTTAGACCTGGTTATCACTTGAAGATTAGGGCTTCGGATATCCCTAAGATGGATTTCAAAACTTGTTATGGGCATTATGAGTTTTTGGTGATATCTTTTGGTTTGACTAATGTCCCAACAACTTTCATGAATTTGATGAATAGTGTGTTCTAACCTTATTTGGATTCTTGGTTATTGTATTCAGTGATGATATCTTGGTATATTCCCGTAGTGGAGAGGATCATGAGCAGCATTTGAGGATTGTGCTTCAGATTCTGAGGGAGAAGAAGTTGTATGCTAAGTTCTCCAAGTGTGAGTTTTGGTTAGATTCAGTGGCATTCTTGGGTCACTTGGAAGGTGGATCCTAAGAAGATTGAGGTAGTTCATAGTTGGCCCATATCTTATACAACTACAGAGATCAGGAGTTTCTTGGGTTTGACTGGCCACGATCATCAATTTGTTGAAGGGTTTTTATCTATTGCAGCTCCATTGACCATGTTGACTCAGAAAGGCACTCCGTTCAGATGGTCGGACGAGTGTTAGGATAGCTTTCAAAAGCTCAAGACTTCTCTGACTACAACTCCAATTTTAGTGTTGCCCTCAGGATTGGGGATGTATACTGTCTATTCTAATGCTGCGTGTGTTATTCTTGGGCGCATTTGATGCACGATGGTAGGTGATTGCCTATGCGTTATGCAAGTTCAAACCCATGAGAAGAACTATGGTACATGATTTGGAGTTGGCGGCTATTATTCACGCCCTCAAGATTTGGAGGAACTACTTGTATGACATGTCTTGTGAGGTTTACACCGATCATTAGAGTCTTCAGCGTCTATTCAAGCAAAAGGATTTGAAGTTGAGGCAGCGGAGGTGGTTAGAGTTGTTAAAGTATTATGATATCACTATCTTGTACCATCCAGATAAGGCTAATGTGGTAGAAGATACTTTGAGTAGGAAGGCGGAGAGTATGGGGAGTTTGGCATTTATTCCAGCTGTGAAGAGGCCTTTGCCTATGGATGTTCAGGCTTTAGCTAATAAATTTGTGAGATCAGATATTGCTGAGCCTAGAAGAGTTCTCGCTTATGTTATTGCGTAGTCGTTCTTATTTGAGCGCATCAAGGCTCACCAGTATTATGACCCCCATTTTCTTGTCCTTAAGGACATACTGTTGCGAGGTAGTACTATAGAGGTGGCTATTGGTTATGATGGTGCATTGCAACTTCAGGGTCAAAACTGTGTTCCTAATGTGGATAGTTTGAGAGAGTTGAATCTTGAAGAGGCTTATAGTTCGTGGTATTCTATTCATCCAGGTGCTACAAAGATGTACCATGATTTGAAGCAGTATTATTGGTGGCGGAGGATGAAGAAGGGCATTTTTGGATACGTGTTGCGGTGTTTGAATTTTTAGCAGGTCAAGTATAAGCATTAGCGACAAGGTGGTTTGCTTTAGAGGTTAGAGATACCAGAGTGGAAATAGGAGTGCGTTACCATAGATTTTATGGTAGGACTACCGCAGGATTTGAGGAGATTTGACGTTATTTGGGTCATTGTGAAGAGACTGACCAAGTTTGCACATTTCATTTCGGTCATGACTTCTTACTCTTCAGAGAAGTTGGCTCATATCTACATCAAAGAGATTGTTCGCTTGCATGGTGTGCATGTTTCTATCATCTCAAATCGAGGGACTTAATTTACATCGCACTTTTGGAAAGCTGTTTAGCTTGAGCTAGGCGCATAGGTTGAGCCGAGCACTGCATTTCACCATCTGACATATGGGCAATCCAAAAGGACCATTCAGATTTTGGAGGATATATTGAGAGCCCGTGTTATTGATTTTGGGTGCTAGTGGGATCAGTTTTTATCATTAGCAGAGTTTGCATACAACAATCGACATCAATCTAGTATCCAAGTGGCTCCATATGATGTCTTATATGGGAGATGATGTTGTTCTCCTGTTTGTTGGTTTGAGCCTAGAGAGACTAGGTTGTTGGGCACAGATTCGTGATGCTTTAGAGAAGGTGAAATTGATTCAGGCGCGGCTTTATAAAGCACATTCCAAGTAAAAGAGTTATGCTAATAGCAAGGTTTGTGACGTGGCTTTCATAGAGGGTGAGGAGAGTTTTCTTCAAGTTTCCCCCATGAATTGCGTGATGAGATTTGGGAGAAAGGGCAAGTTGAGCCCTCGGTATATTGGTTCATATGAGGTGTTAGAGAGAGTTGGTGAGGTGGCTTACAGACTTGCTTTGTCACCCAGCTTGTCGGGAGTTCATTTGATATTTTACGTTTCCATGCTTTGGAAGTATTATGAGGATCATTCACATGTGTTGGATTTCAGTTCAGTGCGGTTAGATGAGAACATAGCTTATGAGAAGAGCCGGTGGCCGTTTGAGATAGACGGGTTCGAAAGTTGAGGTCTAAAGATATTACATCAGTGAAGGTTCAGTGCAAAGGTCAACAGGTCGAGGAAGCGATGTGGGAGGCCGAGCATGATAATCAGAGCACATATCCCCATATTTTTGACATTTCAAGTATGATTCTTGTGAGCACTTAATTTTTGACTATATTTAAATTTTTATCACCTTCTACTATGTACATATTTTTAGAAATTTAATATATTTTTTTTAGCTTTGTTATATTTTTTTTATATAGGGTAAAAATTAATAATAATTTAAAGGGTCAATTATTACTATTAGTATTATTTTTATTTATTTTTTATTTATTGTTTTTATCTTTATTTTAAAATAAAATGAATTAAAAAACCGAAAAAAAATATTTTCTCAAAAAATTCGTATGGAAATTAAACAAATAGGAAAAGTAGAAATACAGAATTAAAAAGTAAAAGTAAAAGTACATGGAAATTGTTTAATAAAAAAAGTAACAGAAAGTGGAAAATTAAAAAAATAAAAGTAAAAGAATGTGAAAATTTAAAAAATGAAAAGTAAAAGAAAGTTTTAATTAAAAAATAAAAGTAAAGGTAGCTGAATATTTTTTAAAAAAAATTAAAAGAGAGAGGAAATAAATTTAAAAAAAGTAAAATAAGTGGAAAATAAAAAAAGAAAAGTAAAAAAAAGTGGGAATTTAAATATAAGAAAAGTAAAAAAGTGAGAAATTAAAAAAAAAGTAAAGGAAAGTGGGAATTATTTTTTTAAATAAGAAAAATGGGAAGTGAGAATTCTTTTTAATTAATAAATAATAAAATAATAAAATAATTAAAAAACAATCTGAAAAAATTCCAAACATTTATTTATAAATAGAAGAGAAATGTGAGGAGAAATGAAGAAGGGGGGGGGGGG
>AWOL01S0036768.1:0-40408 GCA_000715115.1 Nicotiana otophora | reverse complement strand
TATATATATATATATATATATATAAATATCTAGCATGATTCTTAAGTATAACTTATGCATACTAAATCACGTATAACGTCTTCAACTTTCAAATAATTAAAAACTTACAATTTCTTTAAACAAATGATCAAACTCCACATTTTACCTTCCTAAAAGTAAATAATTAATAAAATTTTATTAGTACGATAATTAAAATATTACTCCTTCATGAATAAATACAAATTAGTTTAAGATATCAAATTAATAAAAGTGTATAATAAGGAGGGACAAATGAACTAAGACACGACCAATAACAAATAAAGATATAAATTCGCAATATTATGTCTCATTATTAGAGTTATGCTCAATCTTCATATTTCTATCGATGAATAGAACTTTTATCATTAATTTGTTAAAGAATTTTGAAGGTCAACGATATTAATTAGGAAATTCGACACGTGATTTGCGTTTGAACTGTTAGGCGAGCCCCGAGCGTTGGACGTTAGGCGTGTTTAGGGCGCACGATCGGGCGTTTGGGGCGTAAGCCTCACAGAACTAAGCCCCATACATGATCCCCAAGGCATTTTGCAAGTGCCCCGCCCAGGGGCGATCCCCGGGCGAGTCCCAGAAATGCCTTTTAAAACACTGCTCAGGAGTGCCCTCTGTTGAAATTTATTTATGATTTGGGACTACGAGGCGGTACCTCGGAACTGCCCTTTGTTGATATTTCTCTATGGCTGCACTAGCCCTTGGTTATTTTGTTTTTTCGTAATATATAAATTCTTGTGTTCTTCCGTGATGTATTATTTAATTTTATTATGTGTTTTATATTCCTTGTTGTATTGTGTTCGCTTTGGCTCTTTGTACAAGACTCCGAGGATTTGTGTTTATGATTTTTACTGGTTTTCGAGGTTTGAGTTGTTTCGAATAAAAGTAATTGCTATTATATTTTAATTTAATAAGTTTTACATCTAAATTGAAATTTCATTTTCTTCACCCAAACGAGTTCAAAAAAAATATTATAAACTCATTTCTTTGTTGATTTCTTACTTGGTTTAAAACTTGTAAACTTACTTTATTGAAAATAAATTGATCCTTCGGATCTTATATACTTTGATATTTTGGTACGTGAGTTGTCCGTGCGGTTGTAATATAGATATGGGCACAAGGTGCAGGGAAAATATGAAAGTTGGTTATGACCCATATTTTATGATTATGAAATGAGGTGTCACATAATGACTTTTATTTGAAAGAATTATACTCGAAGGATATTTATTTGAAGGAAATATATTCGAAAGATTTTTATTTGAAAAACTTATATTTGAAAGATTTATATTTGAAGAACTTGATTAATTGGTTGTACTTGTGTTCCTTATTCGTTTGAGCAATATTTATGATATTCTTGTTGCCTTGTTGTTCATATCCCTGATTGATATTTGTTGCCGTCACTGCTACTTATTATTCTATTATTCCTGTATATTACTATATTGCACAAGTTAAATGACTAGTGAGTGTCTTGACTGTACCTCGTCACTACTCCACCGAGGTTAGTCTTAATACTTACTGGGTACCGACTGTGGTGTACTCATACTATACTTCTGCACATTTTTGTGCAGAGCCATGTATTGGAGATATCGGATTGGGATAGAGATTAGAGTGTGATCGCCAGGGTTCAAGGTAGGGCTGCTTGGTAGTCGCAGTCCCTTGGAGTCTTTCCATTTTTATTGTACTGTCCACTCTTATTCGAACAATATTGTATATTTGATCCTTGGGATCACTGCATGTACTCAGTTAGAGTTCGTGACTAAGTATTACTAGTCTTGGGAGATTTTTATATTTGTTTTCGCTTTTGATTTCGATACTTGTATTAAATTACAATTTTTTTAAGAAAGGCTCAAAATGTAATTGTAATCGGCTTACCAAGTCTTAGAGACTACGTGCCATCATGAAGCCTGTGGTGGGATTTTGGGTCGTGACAAGTTGGTATCAGAGCTTTAGGTTCATAGGTTCTACGAGTCACAGACGAGTTTAGTAGAGTCTTGTGGATCGGTACGAAGACGTCCGTACTTATCTTCGAGAGGCTATAGAGCTAGTAAGAAAATTTTCACTTCTTTTATTCCTTATCGTGCGGCATTTATTCAGCTTGAAGCATATATCTTATTTTCTTTTTCATCCACTCGTGTATGAAATTGCGCACGCGGTATCAACTATGCGCCAACGGTTCGTGATACTACAAAGGGGCTATAAGGGAGCCAGGGTTGCTCAACCATTGTTACAACGTGTCTTCCAGATCGAGGATGCGAAAGTATTGAGAGATCATTCAGTTGTTCACATGGGGGTGCAGCAGGTTCTGATATCTAGTTGATAAGTACGATCTTAAGAAGGTTTAATTAGTTGCCTAATCATCACAATCGTGGTAGGGTCACGGGGTGGATGTAGATCTGAAGATAGTTGGTGGTATTAGAGACTATGTGGTTCGTATGGGATTTCCATTTAGTGAAGGGTACATACTAGTAGTCGAGACACTTGAAGAAGCAATTTTGACTGTCACGGGGATGACATGCACCTAATAAATGGCTTGCTGTGTTTTATGACTGGTGTCATACAAGCGGTGAAGGTTAGTATTATGGATCATCGGATTATGTTCTATGGCTTCGCGCAAAGTGAAGGGAGTCCACTATCAACGATCAGATTGCGGGGTCATGTGTTATATCAGGTTTGGCCTAAGATGTATATATATGGTATTGAAAGGTTCTCCAAAACTTGTATAGGATTAAGAGCTGTGATTTGTATGGGATGATGTTGGGACTTGTGGTATTCTCGTGTCCTTAATAATTCTACATTTCAGTATCAGCGGGTTCATGGAAACAATTTTAGAATACTCGGGGTGCTCCAGTAAGTTCTTTTAATGCACCACCGGCACGGGGTTCCTATAATTGTTATTCCAGTTATCCGGCACAAACTCAGTATGAGAAGCCGAACCCGCAGAGGGGTTGTTATCAGTGTGGTGATACTAGGCACATCATGAGAGATTGTCCCAGACTTGGGAGAGGCGGATTTCATCGGAATACTCAGGCTACATGCTCTATTCCAGTTGCTACCCCACATGCACAGTTAGTTAGGGGTGGAGGACAGGTGGGTAGAGGGAGACCTAGAGGGGGAGGCCCGACCCATTGATATAATTTATATGGTATGGATGAGGCCGTTACACCAGATGGTGTCGTTACAGGTATGATTTAATTCGTAATAGAGGAGCACTATTCTTATTTTGATTCAATTCTAATTATCGAGGTGAGACCTCCTATCATGCTCCATGTATGGTGAGTTAGTGATTTTGTACACCACTCACGTGTTTATCCCTGTTGGGAGATTTGATGATGTTAGCCAGTGTCTAGCATTTCGTTTTGTACACTATTGAGAACTAAGAGTCCAAAAGTGACTTTCTGTTACTCACTACAGTGGGTTTTGATATAAATTCAGGATAGTTTTGCTAAAGTGTGTGAATTATATGCCCTACTTGTATTGGGTTGTCACGACCCAAAATCTAACCCGTCATGATGGCGCCTATCGCGATACTAGGCAAGCTGACATTTCCAAAATACTTTCAACATTTAACATAAATGAATTAGGATATTTAAAATAATCGGAGTTTTTCATAAAAACGGGGTAAAACCCAAAGCATAAGTGCGGAAAAATAGTCTGACATCGGGGTGTCACTGAGTACATGAGCATCTATACCAGGAGTGGTCTAATACCATATCTAAGAAATAAGAACTGTAATGCGAATAAGATAATGAAGGAGAGCCAAGGCCTGCGAACGCCATGCATCTACCTCGATAGTCTCCGGAATGAGCTGCTCAAATATCAATATACACTATGACTGGGAACACCTGGATCTGCATACGAAGTGCGGGGTGTAGCGTGAGTACAACCAACTCAGTAAGTAACAACAATAAATAAGGATCTGAGAAGGTAGTGACGAGCTATACAAATACAATTCATTTTCAATAATTCTAGCAAAGAATAGACATACTTTCAAATCCGGCAGTTTAAGTCAAATCAGTTTTATACAGTTCAAGTTAAGGTAATCCAGATAAAAAATCTTTTAGAAATTTCACAACAATGACAGATAACAACTAAGTGCGTCCACAAATGAAAAACAAGTACATCCTCTCAAGGCAACAGTCACTCAACTCGTCATAACATCTCAATCACTCGGCTCTGAGACCTCAACACTCACTCTCAATAGGTACCTGCGCTCACTGGGGGTGTTTAGACTGCGGAGGGGCTCCTTTCAGCCCAAGCGCTATATTCGCACGGACAACTCACGTGCTATAGTATCAATATGTGAATCCGCACGGACGACTCACGTGCTGTACGGACAACTCATGTGCCTTCGTATCAATACATTACAGACAGACCCTCAGCCTCACTCAGTCATCAACCTCTCTAGTCTCTCAGGCTCTCGTAAATTACAAAGATCAGCCTAAACAAAGATAACATAGTGTATCAACAAGAATCAAAAGAGACTAAGATATGATATGCAAGTAAAACAATGACTGAGTACAAGACAACAATTCGCAAGTAATTCAACAAGTACGCGACCTCTACAGGTCCCAACAGTACCATCACATAGCCTAAGCATAATTTCTAACATGATTTGCAGTCAAATTTCTATAACACAGGGAGAGCATATAGCTAGTAACAAGTTATTCAACTTTATAGTTTCATGGAATGGACCAAGTCCCAATTCCTACGGTGCACACCCACACGCTCGTCACCTAGCATGTGCGTCACCTCCAAAATACTCACATAATCCAATAATCCGGGGTCTCATACCCTTAGGACCAGATTTAAAACTGTTACTTAACTCAACCCGAGCAAAACTCTACTCCAATATGCCTTTGCCTCTCGAATCAGTCTCCAAATGCCCCGAATCTATCCACAAGCAGTACAATACAATTAATATAGGCTGAAGGAATCAATTCCATAAGAAAAGCACGAAATTATAAGCCAAAATCCGAAATTGGCTCAAACCGCCCCCTGGCCCATGTCTCGAAATCCGAAAACGTCACAAAACCCGAAAGCCTATTCACTCACGCTTCCAACCATATAAGAATTACTCAAATCCGACCTCATATCGCCTTTCAAAGCTCAAAATTTTAGTTGAAGTACTTCTTCCCATTTTTCCCAATGTTTCAACCCCAAAACTAAAATTAAAGAATTATTAATGATAGATTAGTGGGATATAACCAAAATGGATTGTAGAATCATTAGCCAATCCATGTCTCTGAAAAGCCTTCAAAATCTCATCCAAATTCGAGCTCTCAAACTCAAGTTTTGATACAAATGGCCAAACCCTCGTTCTGAAATGATATAAGTCTGCCCAGTGATTCCTTAATCGCGATCGCGGAAATAGCCTCGCGACCGCAAAGAACAACTTCGCTGCCCCAGGATTTAACCCTACATGAACGCGTAAAATACCAAGCAAACGCGATGTACTGGCTCTCAGACGTACGCGATCGCGAACGTCCTCATGCGTTTGTGATGAGCAAAGCGCGTGGCCCAACTTTAGCCTCCTTAACTCTACACGAACGCGATATTGGCCACGAGTTCGCGAATCACCTCTTCACACCACTACGGGTTCACATCCTTCTTCCAGCGAACGCGAAGAATAAAACTTCCTCTGCCCAGCTAAGCCTACCCGATCGCGTCTAAGGAAACCAGATGCATAAGATCACAGAACTTCAGCCATTTCTCTAAGTCCAAGACGCATCCGATAATGATCTGAAACACATACGAGGCCCCCGGGACCTTAACCAAATATACCAACAAGTCCTAAATATACCATACAAACTTAGTCGAGCCCTCAAATCACATCAAACAACGCTAAAAACACGAATTCACCTTCCGATTCAAACTTAATGAACTTGAAACTTCCCATTTCTATAACAGATGCCGAAACCTATCAAACCACGTCCGATTGACCCTAAAATTTGCACACAAGTCATATTTGACATTACAGACCTACTCCAACTTCCGGAATCATAATCCGACCCCGGCATCAAAAAGTCCACTACCAGTCAATATCTCTAAAAATTCGACTTGCGCTATTTCAAGCCTAAATCAGCTAGAAACCTCACATTCTCAGTACAGACATGCTCCTAAGTCCAAAATCACCAAACAGAGCTAACGAAACCGACGAAACTCTATTTCAGAGTCGTCTTCACACTGTTCCGACTACAGTCAAAATCCTAAGGCTTAAGCTTCCGTTTAGGGGCTAAGTGTCCCAAACCACTCCGAAACTAAAAACAAAACCTCACAATAAGTCACATAAGCATAAAAAGATACGGGGGAAGCAGTTAATAGGGGATCGGAGCTATTACTCTCAAAACGACCTGCCGGGTCGTTGTAGGGGTTCAGTTTGCGTTGTGAAATTATTTCACAGAATTTATTAAAAAGAAGAAAAAAGGTAATGGAAAAATTTCAGTTGGCATGATGTGCAAAATACTTGTGATTCAGAGATGAGGAAGAGATCCTCGCATTTTTATATGATGTGGAATATTTAATTCGGACTACAAGCCGGAGTGGAAGTTATATAAGGACGAGGTCCTTGTGATGAAAAATTTTATGTGTTCAAATTCTGCCTTTGTAAAATTTAAATTTATATTGTAATATTAATAGGGGGTCATGCATGTTAGGCTTATTTGATAAATTCTTGTATGCATTTTCTTGTGCATATTTAGCCATATTCGTGATGTGAATTGTGAGTTTTAGCCTATGAGGTGAGTGCTTAGGTGGCATTAAATGTGACTCGTTAATTTGGGTAACTAATTATGAGGTTTTCATGCCTCGTGTGTTGTTGTCAATATTGTGAAAATAATTTAAAGCGAGATTTTGGTTAATATGAGATTAATTGAGGATGTCGGAATTAATTATGAACAACTATTATGACCAGAGATGTGGTTATGGGAATACGCATAATATGTGTGTAGGCACGCAATTTCTACAACCGATTGAGACTAACACTATGTGTTAATATGAAAATCAGGCCTTTTTGAAATTTATCGGAGTGGAAGGAATTGGCTTTAAAGTTTATAAACGAGGATAAAAGGAATAATCTCAACTGAGATGGTGTTGTCGGACCCATGTTAAATTGCGGTGACGTAGAATCACCCACGAGTATGTGTGTAAGAATACACTCATTAATATAATATTCTCATAATAGTTCTTGGCACGTTTGAGGACGAACGTAAGTTTTAAGAGGGAGAGAATGTAACGACCCGACTTGTCGTTTTAAGAATTTACGCTCCATTCAGCTAGTTAAGGTCCTAAGCAACTTCGTAATATGTATTATGACTTGTGTGTGCGGTCGTTTGATTTTCGGAAGATTCAGAATTTAAATTGAAAGAACAATTCTCATTTTTGAAGCTTAAATGAAAAGAGTTGACCAGAATTTGACTTTTGAGAAAACGACTCCAGAATGGAATTTTGATAATTTCAATAGTTTCATATGGTGATTTGAGATTTAGGAGTGTGTCCGGATATTTATTTTGAGGTCCGTAGCTAAATTAGGCTTGAAATAATAAAAATAGAAATTTAAATTTGGAAGTTTGACCGGGAAGTTGACTATTTGAAATCGAGATCGAAGTTCGATTTTGGAAATTGGAATAGCTCCGTTATTCCATTTATGACTTGTGTGCAAAATTGGAGGTCAATCGGACTTGATTTGATAGGTTTCGGGATCGAATGTAGAAGTTGGAATTTCTTAGTTTCATTAGGCTTGAATTGGGGTGTGTATCATATTTTTAGTGACGTTGGATATTATTTGAGGCATCGACTAAGTCCGTATGATGTTTTAGGACTCGTTGGTATATTTGGTTGGGGTCCCGGGGCACCTCGGGCGTGTTTCAGATCATTTGGGCTACTTTGGATGTTGATTTTCTGATGCCTGGTATTGTTCTTTGCGTTCGCAAGGAGCCTCTCGCTTTCGCGAAGAAGGATTTGGCTTCTGGGATTTTGTTCTTCGCGTTCACGAAGAAGGAAATCTCTGTTGCACAGGTCTGATTTTGGAGGCTCATATCTCACAATCTATAAGAAATTTGGAGATAATTCAAAAATGGAAGTTATAGTCCTTTGTGTTTGTTTTTCAAAAAGCTAAACCATTTGTCATTTGGAGCTGTGTACAAAGAGTAATGGTGGATACATTACAGGCTATCTGGGAAGAGTTTGGAAATCTCTGTTGCACAGGGTTGACTTTGGAAGCTTATATCTCGCAATTTGTAAGGAATTGGGAGATGAGCAACAAATGAAAGTTATAGATCTTGGTGTCTAGTTTTCATAAAGTTAAACCATTTTGTTATTGGGAGTTGTGTACAAAGCGTTATGTCCATTATACTAGAAACCATCGTGGAAGAGTTTGGAAATTGCGGTTGAGGAATTTGTTCATCGCGAACGCGAGGGGTGGGTCGCGAAAGCGAAGAACAAACCCCTATGCAGCAGAATAAAGTCCAAATTTGTCTCATTCTTCCATTTTTGGACAAAGGAAGCTCGGGTGAGGCGAGTTTTCGAGAGATTTTCAAGGGAAATATTGGGGTAAGAATTTCTAACTCGATTTTGGTTAAAATACATGAGTCTATTGTTGTTTTTATCATGAATTTAGTGAATTGGGTTGAAAATGGTAGAAATTTTCTATACCTTAAATTGAGGATTTGGAGGTCAATTCGTTATCGAAATTTAATAAAATTGATATGATTGAACTCGTATCGGAATGGGTGTTCGAATTTCGGGAAAATTCTATCAGGTTCCGAGAGGCGGGCCCAGCGTTACTTTTTAGAATAAAATTTTAAGTAGGCATTTTATTATCCAGAATTGGTTCCAATGAATTTTAATGAAGTTATACAATTAATTTGGATAGATTTGAGCTGTCCAGAGGTCAATTCACACAAGAAGGCTGTTGTGGAGTATCGACAGAAATTCAAAAAGATAATATCTTGCCTAACCTTGAGTAGGGGAAATTACCCCTTAAGCATTGAGTCGTATATGCCATTTGTATAATGTGAAAGCCGTATACACGAGGTGACTAGTACGTACTCGGGCTTATATGTGCAAATTTTATTGGTTTAAAGTCTTAGGCATTTTTATATGCTACATTGGAAATTTGTTGGTACTTACTAAATCCTTGTTTGTTGAATTTATTTTTATATTATAATTTGATGTGATTGCCACCCTGATTTTTATGTAAATCCCGTGTTTTTGTTGAGTTTATATTTCCTGGAGATAATTTCATTATGGATTATTCATTTGCAAATAATTTATTAAATAAATTTGAAAAGAGGCATTAATCTATTTGCCAAAAAAACATTGGATTAAAGAAGACGTTATTCCTTGATGAATTACTTTCCAGTTCATGTTGTTCAAATTGGTATTGAGTTATAAATGCCGTAAATCATATTGAGGCAAAGTGTTAAATTGTAAAATATTATTTTGTTGAGTTTTTCACTTCCAGATATTTTTGTTAAGATTTTGTGCACATTATGGTCGAGCCATGGGCTCCTTATTGTGGAAAATAATGTATTGTTGATTTCTGTGGAAAGTTGTGATATTTGAGCACTTGATGTGCAATTTGTGATATGTTGTAATATTTGAGCACTTGATGTGCAATTTGTGATATGTTGTAATATTTGAGCACTTGATGTGAAATTTTTGATATGTTGTAATATTTGAGCAATTGAGGTGCAGTTTGTGATATGCTTTGATACTTGAGCACTTGATGTGCAAATTTATAATATGTTGTGATATTTGAGCACTTGATGTGCAAATTTATAATATGTTGTGATATTTGAGCACTTGAGGTGCAAGTTGTATTATGCTGTGATAATCGGGCACTTGAGGTGCATATTGTGATATATTGTGATATTGATACGCATGCGGTGGTATAAGGTCTGGGTGTTGAAATGCATGCGGTGAGATAAGGGGGGAATTACTAGAAGTCATGCAGTGTGATAAGGGTAACTAAAATGCGGGATGCTATTTCGGAATTTTTTTTTTAAAAACTAAATGTGAAGGCTCCCGCTATGATATAAGGAAATATTGAAATTTATTTATGATTTGAGACTACAAGGCGGTACCTCAGAAGTGCCCTTTGTTGATATTTCTCTATGGCTGCACTTGCCTTTGGTTATTTTGTTTTTCCGTGATATGTAAATTCTTATGTTATTCCGTGATGTATTATTTGATTTTATTATGTATTTTTTATTCCTTGTTATATTGTGTTGGCTTTGGCTCTTTGTACAAGTCTCTGAGGATTTATGTTTTTGGTTTTTACTGGTTTTTGAGGTTTGAGTTGTTTCGAATAAAAGAAATTGCTATTATGTTTTAATTTAATAAATTTTACATCCAAATCAGTAGCTATCAGATGCTTCATTTTAATTGAAATATCATTTTCTTCACCCAAACGAGTTCGAAAAACAAATATATAAACTCATTCCTTTGTTGATTTCTTACTTTGTTTAAAAATTATAAACTTACTTTATTCTAAATAAATTGATTATGCGGATCTTATATACATTGATATTTTCCTACGTGAGTTGTCTGTGCGGTTGTAATATAGATTTGGGCACGAGGTGCAGTGAAAATATGAAAGTTGGTTATGACCCGTATTTTATGATTTTGAAATGAGGTATCACAAAGTGACTTTTATTTAAAAGAATTATACTCGAAGGATATTTATTTGAAGGAATTATATTCGAAAGATTTGTATTTGAAAGATTTATATTTGAAGGACTTGGTTAATTAGTTGTACTTGTGTTCCTTATTCGTTTGAGCAATATTTATGGTATTCTTGTTGCCTTGTAGTTCATATCCCTCATTGATCTTTGTTGCCGTCACTGCTACTTATTTTTTATTATTCCTGTATATTACTATATTGCGTAGGTTAAATGACTAATGAGTGTCTTGACTGTACCTCGTCACTACTCCACCGAGGTTAGTCTTGATACTTACTGGGTACCGACTGTGGTGTACTCATACTACACTTCTACATATTTTTGTGCAGAGCCAGGTATTGGAGGTATTAGATTTAGACAGAGATTAGAGTGTGATCGCAAGGATTCAAGGTAGGGCTGTTTGGTCGTCGCAGTCCCTTGGAGTCTTTCCATTTTTATTGTATTTTCTGTTCTTATTCGAACAGTATTGTAATACTTCGATAATTCTTCCGTGCCACCTAGCAAAATCTGAATATCAGTAGTCGATCAACCAGGCGAGTACCACAATACTAATGAAGCATTCGTAGGTCTGAACACAGTGCACCCTTCCCAGGAATTACCAAATAGTTATAGTATTCATCTAAACTTCGGAAGTCGTCCATACTGTCTAAGAAATTTATGATCTTCCCTTCGAAATGGACCTGTGACCTTGCACATGCAAATCTAAATCCCACATAACATGCCACATCCATCGTGTCATCATAGGAAAAGTACGAGAATCTCATAATCAACTCTGAGTCGCAAACAAACTACATACTCAATTGGCCAGCAACCTTCCATTTGATCTTATCCAGGAGGAGATCACAATACATAACATGTTCCTCACACCGGTAGGATATATACACCTCTAACCGTGGTAGAAATCCTCGAGAGCACCCCAAACCGCCCTAAGTCCCATACGACGCTGTATTCCTCTTAAACACCCCAAAAGTACAACTACCGAGACACCCACTCTGAAGAGACTTTCTGTGAATCTAAAGCCATTTTCCCTCACCGTCCTGATGCTGAAATGTAGAATCCATAAAGATATATATATATATATATATATATATATGCCACAAGTCTCAACACCATCCAATGAAAAATCTCAAATCCTAGCTGTTGATACCCAATATTTCCCTCACATTTTCCAAATATATATATACCTTTAAAATAGAGCATATGCATCATCATTTGATTTACAAGCATACACAAGTATATTTTCATAAGTTTCCATAATTATTTTTTTTAAGACTTTAAATCAATTTATTTCTGTATTTTATTATATAAATATTTAATAATTACCCTCCAAATTATTTCTTATGAGGATATAATCATTTAAACTTATCATTTATACCAATATGAGGTTTTAAATATTTTCAGGGCATTTCTTATAGTTATATTTGCATTGTTTAGGGCGAAATTGCACATTTTGCAACAATAGCCCATATGCATGTATAATTATATTATTTATGAAGAAAATAACTTTTTATATTTTTATAATGTTAAATAATTATTTTTAATCATTTTCATGCACAAATGACATTTTTGATATTTATTAATTACTTTTATAAATTATTTATCGATAAAATACTAGGCATTTAAATAATTGCCTAAGTTTAACCTACTTTCGGACCTAAAACTACCCAATCCCAGGCCAATAACCTTTGAGCCCAAACCAAATAACCCCCGACCTAACCAATTAACCAACCCGACCCAGAACCCCCGGTTAATCGTGGCCGTTGATCTCCTAGATCAACGGCCAATATTACCCCGTCCTTTTTTAATTAACCAAACTCCCCTAACCCTAACCATTCCTCTCCGCCCGCCGCCCTTGAATCCTCTCATCTCTCATCTCTCAAACCCTAGCGTCTCTCCCCTAAATTTTCTCTCCTAATCCTACCGGACATGGAGTTACATGGCTGTTTCTTGCCATATTCTACTTTCCCCTGGTACTGGAACCTTCTATATACCGCTTGCCCAAACATGGGAAGAGGATTTCATCAACGTCAAACCAAAGCTGGTTCAGTTCCTTGGCCTATTTCAGTCTATGTTCATTCTTGTTCTTTTATGATATGAATCTCTATGTATTTTCGTGATTCCTACTCACCCTAAAATTAGGGTTTCGGATTCTTTTAAATCGAACCAAATCTGGTTTGATCCTTTGATTTTAAAAGGTATTTCTGTCTATGTTCATCCTATTCTATGCAACGTATAACTTTTACCTTTTATTTCTTTTTTTTAGATTTTTGCCGATTTTACACTTTCCCTAAAATTAGGGTTTGAGATTTTCCCTCTTTTCCTTACTGATTTGATTGCATGTGATGATTATTTCCTTTGTCGTACTTGATTGATGATTTTCCTTGTTTGGATATTAATTTCTACTATTATATAAACCCCTCCCCATTCCCCTTTTGAGAGGGACTTGAATCGTGAAGGTTTACAAAAACAAAAACCGAAGTTATCGCGTTTTGTTCTCTAAATACTCTTGTTCTATATTCTGGTTCATGGCCGGCTGAAAAGCAAGGCCAGAAATTCTGGGTTCTTGCTACTGTGGACTTTGTTCTTTCTTATTTTTTGCTTAACTGCTCTCTAAATGGTTGAAAACCTCCTCCGGTGCAAGCGCTACTCGGAGCCCATTCTCGAGGCTCTTGTAAACTCTGAAGCATCGAGGATTTGGGATTTTTGCTACGACACTCTGCACTCTTTTAATTCTGCTACTGGTTAGTGTTTAAACCTTTATAATGTTTAATTTCTTTCCTTCTTTCTGTACATGTATCTGAACTTTGGTTCAATTATGATGGTGTTCATCTTTGATATCATTCTGTGTTAATTGATGCCCGAGAATAGTCTATTGTTCATGTCACACTTCACCATAATCTGCACCCTGTGATCTCTTATCTCTTAGGATTAGTTCTATACGCATGTAGCATTTTAACATGTTAATTTGGACTTTAATATTGTGGTTGTATGTGGTTTTGCATGTTATGCTTAGATAATGCCCTAGTTGTATGAAAATCCCTTTACTTAAATGAACTTTCAATGAATCCTGTGTATATTGGAGTGTTTTAAGACATGTTCAAACTCGTTTCATACTGTCCTAGATTTCCAACTCTATTTTCTAAGACTCCTGTGATAACATGTTTCCTAGTATGTCTTGGTCTATCTACTGTTCTCTCCTTTCTGCGGTTATCAATATGTGTATCCCTCTATTGTGTTCAAGTGTTGATTAATGTGGCATTAGGTTAGACTAAGTTTAATTTAGACCCTTAGATGTCCACCAGTGCAACCTATGTATGGTTGCAAACCTGTCTCTTCTCCTAATTCCTTTGATGTTTGCTTATGTGATATTTTGCTATGTGCACTTTGCTGAACCTACTGGCTTGCTTGACTATTTGTGTTGTATGATCAGTTCAGTGATTTCTATCTACCCTCCTTACTTGTTACTTTGACATTCTAAATTCCTATTCCTAGCCGGTTGAAAGCCAAGGCTATCTAGGCTCTGTTGTTGGCCTCCCTAGTGTGAGCACTGCTCGGGGTTCAATTGAGGCCCTTGTGAACTCTAACACACAAGGGTTATGCTCTAGTCATTCTTCAACTTCTAAAAAAACTGTCCCTAATAACCTACCTCCCTATCACGTATTGTGTTGATACCAAGTGATGCAATATTTGGTGCTGTGGCTCACTAAAGGGGTCTGAACTCCCCTATGGACCTGTGATTGTGTGGTATGCTAAGCTAGAAATGTTGAAGGCCCAGCAAAGCTGGGTATTTAGTTATTTATTTGGGCCTGCTATAGGCCTGTCTATTGCCATGTAATATTACTATTTTACTTGTTAATCTGGGCCTGTAATAATACTTTGTATAAAGAATTGAGGTGTTAGTGAGAAGGGAATGGGTAGAATTCTATGGGTAGATAACATGACTATAGGACTTGACAATATGTTTGCTATGTGTGTTGTTCGATTACATGAGCCCTATAGAAATCATGATATTAGGAAAAACACACACATACCCTACTTGTTTCTATTGAGACACTATGTCTACTGTTGCATGGTTATAGATAGCATATCCATATGAAGTGAGCACTTTGCATGACTACTCAGCTATTCACTAGAAAGCATGCCTATAGGATGTATAATATCTGCTTCGACGACTTAGAAACCATGCCTATAGGATATCACACACTTCACTTAACTTGTTTAATACCTGCACATTATTTAAAGGCATGATCGTTTGACTAAATGTCTTACCTACTCTTATGTCTACCTCTGTCCGATTATTAGATATCATGCCTATAGGGAATGAATGCTAATAACAACCTTTTCAATTTGCACCACGTTTAATAGATATCATGCATGTAGGATTTTAATTACTTACATTCTCTATTGCATCATACTGTCCATTTAGAAAGCATGCCTATATGAGCTAAATATATGAGAATCATTCCCAATTGCCAGTCTCTAGAAATCATGCCTATAGGACCTCACTACTCGCTCTTTAAATGATGTTATACACGCGATTATTAGGAGGCATAAGTAATTTTGAGCATTTCCAATAGGTTTATTGTCCCTATTGCGTAAATCACCTAGAGATCATGTCTATAGGTTTATTAACTTATAACATGTAGTCTCGATAATCAGCGTGTAATACCAAATACTCCTAAACTGTATAGTCGCTTAGAAATCACTTCTAGAGGTTTTATAACCCCCCCATAATCTGCAAATCAGTTAACTTGGGATAGCAACACCACATATACGATATTGAATTCAGCATCACATAGAGATCCTGCCTATAGGATTCTGCAAACGTATTAAAATCTGCAATCTGTCAATGTTAATCAGTTTGGCGTGCATTCTTTGTCTAGATGCAGAGGCTAACTTGAGCCCTTATTTGCTTATATGTGAAAGTACTAAATGTTTTGCCTGTCGCCTAGTATTTTCCCTATTGAGAAACCTAAGTTAAAGTCTAAAACCACCCTGAAATAGAGGTCCAAATGCCTCCAGGACCATAGGCATGGGACGGGTAGTGCACGCATAGGGTACGACTTAGAATTAACTAGTACACTTTAGGTAAACAACTTAAAGATAGTAATCGGGTAGCAGGAGATGATAGTCTGTGACTGCTGAATAATATGAGTAACACCCCATCTTGAGGGAGTTACGAAGTATTATTTATGTTGCACAGGGTGATCCTTTAGGCTAAACAACTTAGGACCCCCTCCACCTTTGTTTAAAGCCAATCACTTTATTTGTCCAAATTGCTTCCTTTCTCTTAGACTAATTCATATTATTCGAGTTCGGCCGGGTCCCACCGTTATGGACCTTGAGGAGTGCCTACCACCTTGTCCTCAAGGTAATTTGAGCCCTTACCCGATCTTTGATGACGCAAACTGGTTAATCCAGAGTTATTTGCAAAAATAGGTTCCCTAACGCACCTTAAAAATTGTTAGGTGGCGACTCTCTCTTTTAACATCCCTTCCTTTTAAAAGAGTTGTCACGACGTCGAAGCCCGATTTTCGCGAGAAAGAAAAAGGGGGGCGCGACAGCATGTCGACTCTGTTGGGGATATATTTAGGCGCTTACCATTGCGAACTTGGTCTATATGAATTAGTCTCTCCCGATAAGCGTGTCTTTATTATTTTGCTGATACTTGAACATCCCGCTCCCATTCTCCCTCTTATTGCGACATGCATACCTCTTCCCTATTTCTCCTTTTATATGAACTTATATGCAACTCTTCGCTTAATCTGGTTACAATATGGCTCCAACTTTTTAAATTTTGTCATATCATGACTTTCCCGATCCTTACCCCTTTATTGCTTTATTACAATTTTATACGGACTAAGTTATTCCCTGTTCTCTTTCTTTTGTGTCTTTACATTTATTAAATACTGCATTTATCGCTTTTATCATGAAAAATACTTGACAACGTGTTGTTTTATCTTTGCATAAAGCATGCTCTACATCATATTCCACTCGTTCACAATTAATACCATAGCGGCACTTGATGTGTGTCCGCGCTCTTCCTATATTATCCTTTTTAAAATTTGAAAAGGCTTATTTACGGTAAAACTAGTCGATCAGTGGTGCAATCGACGGTTCCATGCCTTCCCCTCTCAAGTTGTCCACTTGAGGGTACCGGTCTAGACTTTTCTAGAAATCCCCACTCTAATATTAACTGTGCATTCATCATGTCTAAACCTAGTATTGGTTAGAACGTTGTTCGCGTAATAACTCTCTATGGCAATCCTTGTCCAAAGCCCATCAGGGTTTCCATAATCCCAACGGGCACGATCATGGTATGTGCATTATTTGGAGAAAACATGCCAAAATGCTAATCATTAATGTGTAAATGGTCGAATCCGGAGGGGGAAAGGGCTAACTTTATTTGTTTTGCAGAAATGAGGCACGAAGTCCCCAGGTTCGGCATGGTTCGAAGTATCCCACCTTTGTTGCTAGATTGGTGGGAAAATATCTTGCCAAGCGACAAAAACCATGTGAAAAGAGTTCTTGGAAATTTACCTTCTTTTTTGGACATTCAGCCAAACAATGTACTGATCGAGGCTGCTACTATGTTCTGGGATGAGAAGAGGGCCGTCTTCCGTTTTGGTGATATAGAAATGACTCCCCTTCTAGAGGAAATAGGAGGCTTTGCTGGTATTCACTGGGACAACCCTGGTCTGTTGGTACCGAAAAATCGCACGTCTCGGGGTTTTCTGAAAATGATGGGTTTCAGAACAAATGATGAGTTAGTCTGTCTGAAGAAATCTTACATACCATTCGACTTCCTTTACGAGCGTTATGGGCACAACAAATCCTAACGTCTTTATCATGATGAATTTGCTATCACCTCTCTGGGTTGGACTCATCGCTGGGTTTTTGTGTTCATTGTCTATTTTCTGGGGATGTTGGTATTCCCAATACAAGGATAAAGGATTCACACTCGCTTAGCTATGGTTACTAAGACCCTAATGGAAGGAATTGAGGGACAAACTTACACTATTGTCCCAATGATCGTAGCGGAGATATACCGAGCCTTGGACCGTTGCAAGAAATGATATAGGCATTTTGAGGGTTGTAATCTGTTACTGCAAATACGGTTGTTGGAACATCTTCAAAGGGGACAATACCGTCAAGAATTTTAGCGACGACCATGGAATGACCACATAGCTTTTCACCATCCGAAAAGAATGACTTTTATCCCAGACAGGTTTGCACAACCGGGAAACGCAGTGAGCTGGGTACATTTCTTTAGCAATTTGACTGATGACAAGGTACATTGGATATTCAAGTGGTTCCCTAGTAGTGAATTCATCATCAGGTCGAGAGACATTCCTCATCTAGTGCTAATCGGATTAAGGGGAATCTATCCTTATGCTCCTATCAGAGTAATAAGGCAAGCTGGGAGAAAACAGGTTATATCACAAGTTTTCAAAATGGTTCATTACAAAGCAGACTTCCAAGGGAATGCCATTTCGTTCAAATGCGAGGCACAACACATGTGGCATCAAAAGATTATTGTGGAGAAAGATACCATCGAGCCATACAGGTATCATGCCGGCCATGTGTACTTCTACCCATCATGGTTGGTCAATGACATAGCATGAGAGGTCAAGCCAGGGGTTGATTTGAGGAATAGGGTCATAGACGACGCTGCTGAAGTACAAGTCAAATACAAGAGGTTGCACAAAAGGGTCTTTGAATCTGAGTCCAGGCATTTGGAACAACATAAAATGGACATGGAAGCAATCAATGAATGGAGGGGAATCACTACTAAATCAACAGAAAGGTTGGAGTATTTGGAGCAGGGTTCGATGGAACTTGAGGGACAAATGAGGAAAAGGGTCTTGGATTGTCAGAACACAGAGGGCATTGAGGGAGGACATCTACCAAGGGCGTATCTGCTGGTGGACATACACGACCTGGGGAATCTGATTGACGGGGATAAGAAGGCCAATCTTGAAGAAGGCCCCTCTGGGACCAAGTAGATTAAGAATGATGTTTTCTAGATTCGTTTTAGAATTTGATTGTAATAAGGCAAATGCCACTTGTCACTCTTTATAATTATTGTCGTTTTAGTAGGAATTTGGTCTATTTATTATATTAATGAAATGATGCAGTTATCAGCATTGAGTTTTCTCCAAAGCTATATGTCGCTAGGCCTACCTCGGGCACGATGAGGTCCAACAAATTAGGACGCGAATTCCGTAATACGTGTTTAAATATCGTAAATATCCTTTTAATACTCTTTACTGAATTGTTTACCTTTTTGTTTTTCTTCTTTTCTTTGTTTATTCCCATCCCTAAGGTTGGTTTGTGCATACTGGCATCATCGGCATATCATACCAGATCTAGAGGTCCTCCACCTCCTCCTCCTCCAAGTGATCCTAAGAACAAAGGAAAGGCTAAGATGGATGATCTAAGCGGTATCAGGAAAGACAACGCTACACATGCAGAGAATGTTGAAACTTCGGATGGTCGGGGTACTCCAGCACAGAACAACTTGTTTTGTGATTAGAGCAAAAGATACTGGAGTTACAAGAGGAACTTGAGCAGGTCCGTAACCTGGAAAACCTTTCCCTTACCTTGAATGTTCCCGATATCAACCAACAAAACGCCCAAAACTCAACACCTCCTCAAAACACACAAAACCAGCACCCGCAAAATCCTCCCGCACCTCTTCAATATGCCAAGCCTCCCCAAAATCCTAATCCTCCACCAGCACCAAATCCTCCACATCATCATCATCATCCGACCCAGTACCCACCAACTACCATGTACCACACTCATAATGCACCACAGCCTACTCCTGACCCGCAAAACTCAACCATTGACCACAATTATGCCTAGATTCCCGGAGTCCACCAAAGCAATCCCATATATGTGGAAACCTTACCCCACACCCCACACCCCACACCCCACAACAGACTATATACATACCTGAATCCACCAAGAAGGACCTTCTCATCAAGAACATGGCAGAAGAACTCAAGAAACTTACCGACAGGGTTCAAAATATCAAAGGGGGCAAAGGCGTTGAGGGTTTGAATTATGAAAATTTGTGTATTCAGCCGGACGTAGAACTGCCAGAGGGTTGTAAACCTCCCAAGTTCGAAATGTTCGACGGAACAGGTGATCCGAAGGTGCACTTGAGAACATATTGTAACAAGCTTGTAGGAGTTGGCAGAGATGAAAGAATCCACATGAAGCTGTTCATGAGAAGCTTCAGTGGAAACGCCTTGTCTTGGTACATTAGTCAAAACCCAAACAGATGGTTAATTGGGTAAGAATGGCATCGGATTTCATGGATCGGTTCAGGTTTAACACAGAAAATGCACCAGACATTTTCTACATTCAAAATCTCAAGAATAAACCAACTGAAACTTTCTGCGAGTATGCTACTCGGTGGAGGTCTAAAGCTGCAAAAGTAAGGCCAGCATTGGAAGAAGAACATATGAATATGTTCTTCGTCAGAGCTCAGGATCCGCAATACTATGAAAGATTAATGGTTATTGAGAACAATAAATTTTCTGATATCATCAAGTTGGGATAGAGAATAGAAAAAAGGATCAAAAGCGGAATGGTGACAAATTTCGAGGTACTCCAAGCCACAAATAAGGCCCTGCAGTCAGGAGGTATCTCCAGGAAGAAAGAAGTAGGTACAGTAATGGTAGCCCAAGGTCCGAAGTCTTCTCTCACATACCAAACACCTCCACCCATATATCAGCTTTCACCTCCCAGATACCAATAACCTGCCACCACTTACCATACCTATAACACCTAACCTGCATACTATCACTCACCACCAGCCCGCCAAAACTACCAAAAACCTAGACCAAATTTCGACCGCAGACCACCCAGACAATACACCCCAATTGCGGAACCTATAGACCAACTATACAAGAGACTGAAGGTTGCCGGTTATATCACTCCCTTTCCCGCTATCGCCATGGAAAATTCCTCTCAATGGGTCAATCCAAATAAGACATGTGCCTATCACTCATGCATGAAAGGTCATACTATTGACGAGTGTCATACTTTGAAGGATAAGATTCAGACATTAATTGACACCAAAGTCATACAGGCAAAGGAGGCTACACCCAATGTCCGTAACAATCCTCTTCCAGATCACAGGGGCGGAGGGATAAACATTATAGAGACCGATGACGAACGGGACTCAGAGGGGTCAATTGGACTCATTCGAGAAAGGGATAATCCTGAAACATCTCCAGTCACTCTCACACCTATCATGGTACAAACTCAGGCACCAATCAAAGTTGAGGTAGCTTCACCAACTCCGTTTGAGGTTGAAGTAACAACACCCTTCACCGTGATGGTAGCACCTACACCGTCTTACAAGTATAATGCTATACCATGGTATTATGTTGCAGAAGCAAGAAGGAAAGGAAAGGGGAAAATAGAAGAAACTGGTGCAGCACAAGTTATGACCAGAACCGGCAGGGTTTACATGCCCGAGCATTTGGGGGGAACAAGTAAAGAAGCCGCTTCCAGGTAGCCCATCATTGAAACCGGCCCGGATGATCTTTGGAGAAAGGTGGAAGAAAGGGAGTATTCTGTGGTTGATCATTTGAACAAAACCCCTGCTCAGATATCTATTCTATCACTACTACAGAATTCTGAGGCACACAGGAACGCGTTGATGAAAGTGTTGAATGAGGCTTATGTACCCAACAACATTACTAGTGGAGAGATGGTCAATATGGTAGAACAAGTGTTGGAAAGCCACAAGATCACTATCCATGAAGACGAGCTACCACCAGAAGGACTAAGTCACAACAGGGCACTGCATATCACAGTGCAATTTGAGGATAAGTTCATTGCCATAGTCCTTATAGATGGGGGCTCGAATCTTAATGTCAAGCCCCAAACTCGGGGAGCGTGACCGATGCTCAACCGAGAGAACCCGACTGAGCAAGCCTATTAGATTGCCTTCTACCCAAACTCATCCACGAATAAAGAGTAGATGTACTCCATTAATCAATCACTGAAAAGATTTTAATAACAACTTCCTTTTCATTCCCATTAACAGCTTCATTCATAATTTCCAAAACATTACAAGTTTATAGAATTAATGAAAAACATAATTTCCAAGTACCAACATTTCTAGTCCAATTCCCAATATCAATCATAACCCACAACCTGTATATGAAGCCTCTAAGTACAGTAGAAGAGTAATATGGAAATGCCGGCAACAAGGCCCCAGCTATACCTCAAAACACAGTACATGAGAAACAAAAGATACATGACCCCGAAATGAAGTGGGGCTCACCAAATCAGCTGAAAAGAGTGTACTGCTATCACTGATCAATATCGCCTGCTGAAGAACCACCTGCATCCATTAAAGATGTAGCGCCCCCGGCAAAAGGGATGTTAGTACTGTCGAATAACACTAGTATGTATAGCAAAAACTCCTCTTTCAAAATAAAATGCCCATATAAGAAAAGGAAACACATAGAAACAGCAAGTCACAATCAACAATATCCAAATGTCCTGTTAAAACATAATACTTTTTTAATTACGAACTTCATATATAATATTTGGTTGGGAGATCATTAGCACCGATATACCACCGTCTTTGTTAGCACGGAGTCTGATCACGCCTGATCGGCTAGGCCATCTCCCCACGAACAATGTGGCTTGATATGTGATGCGAAAGAAAGTTGTTACCAAGAGTAGTACCACCATATGCGCAATATGGCATCTGATCTCCACCCGATTAGCTAGGCCGCCTTCCCACATATGCCGTGTGGGTTGACTTTTCCAATCCACAAAGGTTCCAGTTTCATCCTAATTAAGGGGAATAATATCATAATTTCCAAAGGTTCCAATTTCATCCCAAATAAGGGGAATAATCCCAATCCACTCCTACACCGGCACATGTAGTTTCAGGTGTGGGCCTTATGACCCACTCTTCCTCGGTTTTGCTAATGATGCTCCCAAAAATATTTTTTTGATTTGATTTGCAAACAGAAATATAATAAATACCATTGTACTCACCTCAACATCTTTCACATTGTATAAATTCTCATTAGTATTCCCAGTCATTCACAACGACAATATTTCCTTGGCTCATTAGGCCATTCACAAGATTCTTTATTCCTGGCACGATGGCCGTATTTCATATTCCACACTTTCACATCTTTTAATTTCAAAGATCACCATCAAGTATCAACATATAGGATATTTCAGAAATCATATACTTCAAATCCATTTGAAATAAAAAATTCAAACACAATTGGTTTCTTCCCAAAGAATGAGGCATACTATCCAACAATAGAAACACACTTAAAATCATAAACAATCAATACACCATTTATTCTTACAATTCTCTTCCCTAGCAATGACAATGTACCAGATCAACACATGAGTATATAGAACTCGAATCATACTAGCTATATTTATAAAGCAAAGTATTAGTTAAAGCAACCACTAATGGGCATGAATTGAGTACAAAAACTTTTAGGTAATTCTATCTTCGAAGTCATTTTTAAACAATTGAGTCGAGGCTCATTTCATATTCTTTATCGCATCTTCTCAAATCATTTACACTACTAGACACAATCATAACTTAAATTCTTGGCACATTGGCCACACTCTGTATCCCCAATTAACTTATTTCACTTCCAACCATCTTTATAGATTATCAACAATAAGATATTTCCAAATCAAGACTTTAGGTACACATATGAGAAATTAAGAGTCTTAAGAATATTGATATTTTTTCATACAATTTGGCATACTATCTTTCATTGAAATATGACTCAAATCCATAACCTTTTAATACACAACCCATACTTTGAAACTTTCGGAAACATTATCGAATTCAATTCCAAGAGAGAAAGTTTAGCCAACATACCTCAATCGAGCTTCCTTAACTCTAGAATGATCTGGAATTCCCAGCAATCCCGATCTATTTTGAGACATAACAAAATTGAACCATAATTAGGAAAATATTCATGGTCTTAGCTCATCCGAGCAATTTATCACACACTAGGTGTGCAAATTTAACCACAAGGTTCTTCTATAATATTTCCTTCACTCCACTACCCAATACTTACTTATTTCAGCTCAACAATCTTCCCACAATTCTTATTGGTATATGCATGTATAGATAATAATCTCATACCCATGAATCATACTCCTAATAAACCATCTTTTACCCAAATTCGAAATTAAAAACTAGGGTATGGAACCTTACCTCTTAGATGAAGAACTTGTGGGTTTTCCTTGTTAATCTTCTAAAATTTGAGCAAGACTTGATGGATAATTAGCCTAGGGTTTTTTCTCTCTCCAAAACACTCTCCTTTCTCTCTAAAATATCAGAATATTTGCTCAGAAATGACCCATTGCGTGTATTTAACGAAGTAGGGTCGGGTTTTAAAATCCAAAAAAATGGAGCTCCAGAACTGTTCTGTGGTCGCATATGCGACCGCATAATAGATATGCAGACCGCATATCGGTCGCATAATTACAGACTAAAACGATCAAAACTCTGTCTGTGTATGCGGTCACTATGCGGTTGCATAGTCGACCGCATAATTTCCTCCAGACTGGCCCTTCTCCTTCTCACTTCTGCAGTCATTATGCGGTCGCATAATGGACCGCAGAAATGCATTTTTCTGTCAAAAATTTTCCTTTACTTTCCGGTGCATTGTTCAACCCAAAAGGTCTAACCCGCGGCGAGCAAGCTTGCCGCGAAGAATTTCTACAATCCTCAAACACGTAAGCCTAGTCAGGCACCATGAAAAATTATTTTCTTTTCAAAGTTTACCGGGCTTTACACTTAAATTCTTCAAAATTTTCTGGGGTGTTACACTTAACATATGTCCACTAACTACTCTGAAAAGATTGGGTAAAGGCCTGCACGAGATACGAGCAGGAAGTATGAATATGAAAGCATTTGATGGGTCTCAAATGGCCACAATTGGGGAGACCAACATCAGCCTACAGATGGGCCCAACCTGGTTTGATGTTGAGTTTCAAGTGTTGGACATATCTGCTACCTACAACCTATTGTTGGGACGATCTTGGATACATGCCGCTGGGCCCGTAGCTTCTACTCTACATCAGGTCGTGATGTTTGAGTGAAACCATCAGGAAGTGATCATCCATGGGGATGGAAGTAATCCCATTTACACCAGTCAAACTGTTTCGGTCATCGAGAATAGAAGGAAGTTGGGTGGAGAAACATACCATCACATCGAGCGTGTCAACGCAATTGAAAAGGACAAATGGTGGAGCAGTAAGATAGAAGGCATATTGGCATGGACAGGGTATGATCCTGGCAAAGGTCTCGGCAAGAATATCCAGGGGATCACCAAACCAATACAGTTAAAGCATCACGGCACAACTTTTGGGCTTGGGTATGAATTCACCTGGCACGAGTATCACAATTGGTCGCCACCATGGCGTGGTCCTTATTACCCTCTAGAGAAACTAGTACCACATTTGAACCAGTCATTTCATCAAGCTGACATGATGTGGGAGTCCGAAGAAGATGAAGTTCTAGATGGTATAAGGAATCTGTTTCTGGATGATGAACACATGGATTGCAGTGCGATAGTTGAGGAGAAGGAGGAGAAATGCCTCATTATTCAGACCGTGGAGAAGGGAGCTGTTCTCAAGAACTGGACTGCTGCACCATCAAGGGCCCATCGAGTTCCTGGGTAGCCTGGTAATTAGCATCATTTATTTTGAAAGCAATTTTTACGAGCATTTAAAACATTTTCAGTATTTTGTTTTAAGCATGTTTTATTTTGAAATAATTGCTCGGGTCATCGAGCCATACCCATTTGATGGTTTCAAGATTCATCTAAATGCATTGTTGTTTTTAATATTTATTATTATTCTTTACATTTGTTTCTCTACAGTATTATTACCTATCCCAATGAACTTACGGCTGTGACATGTAATGAGACAATGCAACATAAGGATAATGATTCAGAGGATCTGGAAGAGGATATAATGCCCGAGGAAATTATCTGAGAAGTGGAAAACTTTGAAAACAAGCCTAAATCCAATTTGGATGAGACTAAAATAGTTAATCTAGGAGACTCCGAAACAGTCAAGGAAACACGTGTAAGCATTCACCTGTCACCATCAGAGAAAGAAGAATACACTTGTTTCCTGAAGGAATATAAGGATATCTTTGCATGGTCCTATGATGATATGGCCGGTTTGAGCACGTCCATAGTGGCTCATAAACTACCTACCAACCCAATATGTCCGCCGATAAAGCAGAAGCTCAGAAAGTTCAAGCCAGATATGAGTTTGAAAATCAAAGAAGAAGTCACAAAGCAGATCAAAGCTAAGGTTCTCAGATTGGTTGAATATCCAACTTGGTTGGCTAACATCATGCCAGTTCTGAAGAAGGATGGAAAAGTCAGAGTATGCGTCGATTATCGGGACCTAAACAGAGCAAGTCCCAAAGATAATTTTCCGTTACCCAACATACGCATACTGATCGATAATTGTTTCATTCATGAACTCCAATCCTTTGTGGATTTCTTCATGGGATATCATCAGATCTGGATGGATGAAGAGGATGCCGAAGAGATAGCTTTTATCACACAATGGGGGGTGTACTGCTAATGAAGAATGCTGGGGTCACTTATATAAGGCCATGACAACTATTTTCCATGACATGATACACAAGGAGATAGAGGTATATGTGGATGACATCATCATCAAATCAAGAGGAGTACAAATCACATAGCAGACTTGAGGAAATTCTTTGATCGGCTTCAGAGGTGTAATTTGAAATTAAATCCCGCAAAATGTGCCTTCGGGGTCCCCGCAGGAAAGTTATTAGGGTTATCGTCAGCCGCCGAGGAATTGAGCTAGACCTATCAAAGGACAAGGCTATCCAGGATTTGCCACCTACAAAGAACAAGAAAGACGTGATGAGCTTCTTGGGACGTCTTAATTACATCAGCCATTTCATAGCACGATCAACCGTGCTCTGTGAGCCGATTTTTAAAATGTTAACGAAGGATGTCACAACCAATTGGACTGAAGACTTCCAGAAAGCTTTTGACAGAATCAAAGAATATTTGTCCACACCACCAGTCCTGGTCCCGCCAGAACCTAGTAGACCACTGCTACTCTATCTCTCCGTATAGATGGGGCTTTCGGTTGTGTCTTGGGATAACACGATGAGACGGGGAGGAAAGAACATGCCATATACTATATGAGTAAGCAGTTCACACCCTACAAAGCACAATATTCTTTGCTGGAACGCACCTGCTGTGCTTTGACCTGGATAGCCTAGAAATTGAGGCACTACTTCTGTGCCTATACTACATATCTCATATCAAGGATGGACCCTCTGAAGTACATCTTCCAGAAACCCATGCCTACAGGGAAGCTGGCAAAATGGCAGATATTGTTGAGTGAATTTGACATCGTCTATATGACTCAGAAGGCGGTTAAGGGACAAGCATTAGCAGATCATCTTGCGAAAAATCCTGTAGGAGGAGAATACGAACCACTAAAAACGTATTTTCCTGATGAAGAAGTATCTATCATAGGAGAAGGTATCGCCGAAGCCTACGGCGGGTGGAGAATATTTTTCGATGGAGCCGTAAACTTCAAAGGAGTGGGTATTGGAGCCGTTTTGGTGTCATAAATAGGCCAACATTATCCGGTATCTGCGAAACTCAAATTTCCGTGCACCAATAATATGGTAGAATATGAGGCTTGCATATTAGGGCTCAATTTGGCCGTTGACATGAATATCCAGGAATTATTCATAATTGGCGATTCAGATCTGCTGGTACATCATGTGCAGGGAGAATGGGCTACAAATAATACCAAGATATTACCATATCTATATCATGTGCAAGAGATGATGAAGAGTTTCACGAAGATAGAGTTTAGGAATGTCCCAAGAATCCAAAATGAGTTCGCAGACGCATTGGCCACTTTGTCCTCCATGATACAGCATCCGCACAAGAATTTTATCGACCCCATTCCAGTAAGGATTCTTAATCAGCCAGCTTACTGCGCTCATGTTGATGAAGAAGCAGACGGGAATCCATAGTTCCATGGTATCAAGGTGTACTTGGCAAAAGGAGAGTACCCGGAGCATGCAAATCATACTAAAAAATACACGCCCCAAATATTGTCCAACCATTTTTTCCAAAGCGGAGGAATTATGTACAAAAGGACTCCAGACTTAGGATTATTGCGGTGTGTTGACGCCAAGGAAGCTTCCAAACTGCTCGAAGAGATACACTCTGGAATTTATGGACCACACATGAATGGTTTCGTTTTAGTCAAAATGATACTGAGGGCAGGTTATTTTTGGATGACTATGGAAACAGACTGCATCAGGTATGTACAGAAATGTCATCAGTGCAAAAAACACGCATATACGATACGGGTGCCGCCAAATGAACTCAATGCAACGAGTGCATCTTAGCCTTTTATCGATTGGGGAATGGACGTCATTGGACCAATCGAGCCTGCCACTTCAAACGGGCACAGGTTCATTTTAGTGGCCATAGACTACTTCACAAAGTGGGTTGAAGCTGCATCCTACAAAGCTGTAACCAAGAAAGTCGTCGCAGATTTTGCCATAGATCGTATTGTTTGCCGATTTGGGGTTCCAAAGTCCATCATCACTGACAACGCCTCCAATCTCAATAGTGACCTAATGAAAGCTATGTGCGAGACCTTCAAAATCAAGCACAAGAGTTCCATAACATACATGCCTCAAATGAATGGAGTCGTGGAGGCCGCAAACAGGAATATCAAGAAAATATTGAGGAAAATGGCAGACAACCACAAGCAATGGCACGAGATGTTACCATTTGTCTTATTGGGGTACCGGACCACAGTCCGCACATCAACCGTGGCAACTCCTTACCTATTGGTCTATGGTACTGAAGCCATCATTCCCGCCGAGGTAGAAATTGCCTCCCTAAGAATTATACAGGAAGCTGAACTCAGTGATGCAGAGTGGGTAAGAAATCGTATGAACAATTAGCTCTCATTAACGGTAAAAGAATGAATGCAGTGTGTCATGGTCAACTTTATCAGAACAGAATGTCCAGAGCTTTCAACAAAAGGGTCAAACCTAGACAGTTCGCACCGGGGCAGCTAGTGCTGAAACGACTCTTTCCACATCAGGATGAAGCCAAAGGAAAATTCTCACCCAACTGGCAAGGACCCTATATGGTTCACAGAGTACTAACAGGAGGAGCACTCATACTCGCAGAAATGGATGGAGAGATTTGGCCAAAGCCTATCAAATCAGATGCAGTCAAATGATACTATGTTTAAAGTTGTTTACATTTATACAATTGATGTAACTGAACTACGCTTGACCTGATTCCCGTTTAAGAGGGGATACGTACGCAACCCTATAGATTCGGTCATAATTCAATAAAATTCTCATTTTCCCCACAATCAAAAACTGGGGCAGAATTTTGAGGAGGACCCTTAAAATTCCGGAGCAAGTCTAGCCAACGTCATCATATACAGAATGGTCAGAGAATCGCCTAAGTAAACTGGGGCAGAAATTTGAGGAGGACCATCAAAATTCTAAGAAAGTCGCAATATCTCTAAAGTGTCACAGTCATTGGTTCATCTAATTTATCCTATATTGCATACTAATGTATTTTAAATAACTACATTCATCATATGCACGCACATTTTTTCGAAAACTTTATTTTATGAAACAGCAAGATGCTACCCATGGTAACTCGAGCAGGATTTCGATGCAGAGTGAGGCAAAGCAAGCGGGAGGAGGCATGAACCAACATTCCCCCGTAACAATCACGATTGTCCTTTGGATGTAGGAATAAGAAATATTCTCAAATTCGGGCACACCTCAGAATCACTATCTTCATAATGAGAAAGTTGGCAAGCGCAAACACATTTCCAGCTAAGAAATACTCTGCTACTACTTATTATCTGTTCATTGCACGAGACTAAGAATTATCTCCACCTTTGCATGAGGCTAAGCCCTGCCTCCTCAATTGCATAAGGCTAAGCATTGCCTTCCCCCTGCACGAGACTAAGCATTGTCTCCCACTTGCATGAGGCTAAGCCCTGCCTCCTCTTGCATGAGACTAAGCATTGTCTCTCATCTTGCATAAGGCTAAGCATTGTCTTCCCCTGCACGAGACTAAGCATTGTCTCTCATCTTGCATAAGGCTAAGCATTGTCTTCCCCTGCACGAGACTAAGCATTGTCTCCCACTTGCATGAGGCTAAGCCCTTCCTCCTCTTGCATGATACTAAGAATTGTCTCCCATCTTGCTTAAGGCTAAGGACTGTCTTCCCCTGCACGAGACTAAGCATTGTCTCCCATTTGCATGAGGCTAAGCCCTGCCTCCTTAATTGCATAAGGTTAAGAACTGCCTTCCATTGCATGAAGCTAAGCCCTGCCTCCTTAATTGCATAAGGTTAAGAACTGCCTTCCATTGCATGAAGCTAAGCCCTGCCTCCTTAATTGCATAAGGTTAAGAACTGCCTTCCATTGCATGAAGCTAAGCCCTGCCTCCTTAATTGCATAAGGTTAAGAACTGCCTTCCATTGCATGAAGCTAAGCCCTGCCTCCTTAATTGCATAAGGTTAAGAACTGCCTTCCATTGCATGAAGCTAAGCCCTGCCTCCTTAATTGCATAAGGCTAAGCACTGCCTTCCATTGCATGAGACTAAGCACTGCCTCCAATCTTTGCATGAGGCTAACCCCTGCCTCCTTAATTGCATAAGGCTAAGCATTGCCTTTCCTTTGCATGAGACTAAGCATTGTCTCCAATCCTGCATGAGACTAAGCATTGTATCCAACCTTGCACAAGACTAAGCATTGTCTCTCCTTGCATAACCACAAATGTTGCCTTGTTCAAAAACCTTGCATTATTCCCTTCTCTCGGGGCTAAGCTCTGCCCCCGGTTCTTACACAAGACTAAGCTCTGTCTTGTTTCATGTCAAGCATCATGTCTTTGCATATCATGGGCTGAAACATTGCCATTTTATCCAAAGGCGTCATAGTCCGAAGGCATCATCCTCATAGCCGAAAGACATCATGCAATGGCCTGAGGATCTCTCAATATTGCACGTCGTTATTCAAAGGCGTCATAGTTCAGAGGCATCATCCTCATGGCCCGAGAACATCATTTCATGACCTGCGAATCCCCTACCTCACGATTCATGGCCCGGGACGTCATGGTCTGAGGACACCATCCCCATCGTCCAAAGACAGCTTTCATGGTCCAAAGGGAATTTGCATTATGTTTAAATTCTCGCAATAATCCATATATACTTGCATGCTCTGCGTTTCAAGTTTGCAGGTAATCCAAGAAGTAACCGTTCTCTTAACTGGAGCAATCTTCCCTCCGGTTTCCATTCAACGTTCATATCCAGCAATTATTTCAAACGTAACCAACCACCGTCTGTTACCCATTTCCATCTGATAACCATTCAAATATCCATAACCATTCCCAGATACATCCGTTTACAATCCCGATATCGTCCTATCCAGAATATTCTTGTCCGTTCTTACAATAACTCCATCGGTTTATTCCACCGTCGGATCCAGAACTACACATGGACTAATTCCTGTAAAACCAGGGATACGTAGGTAGCTCAAAAACCAGGGTCCGACCTATATTTTTCAAAATCACCCCGTTCGGTCAAAATCGATCATCATTTCTTTACCCGACAACTCTTTCATCCTTCCCGGGTAAAGTAGGGCAGCTGTTGATACCTAATTTTTCCCTCACATTTTCCAAATATATATATATATATATATATATACCTTAAAAATAACGCATATGCATCATCATTTGATTTACAAGCATACACAAGTATCTTTTCATAATTTTCCATAATTGTTTTAAAGACTTTAAATCAATTTATTTTTGCATTTTATTATATACATATTTAATAATTACCCTCCAAATTATTTTTTATGAGGATATAATCATTTAAACTTATAATTTATACCAATATGAGGTTTTAAATATTTTCAGGGCATTTCTTATAATTACATTTGTATTTTTAGGGCCAAATTGCACACTTTGCAACAATAGCCCATATGCATGTATAATTATATTATTTATGCAGAAAATAACTTTTTATATTTTTATAATATTAAATAATTATTTTTAATCATTTTCATGCATAAATGATATTTTTGATATTTACTAATTACTTTTATAAATTATTTATTGATAAAATACTGGGTATTTAAATAATAGTCTAATTTTAACCTATTTTCGGACCTAAAACTACCCAATCCCAGCCCAATAACCTTTGAGCCCAAACCAAATAACCTCCCGACCCAACCAATTAACCAACCCGACCCAGAACCCCCGACTAATCGTGGTCGTTGATCTCCGAGATCAACGGCCCATATTACCCCGTCCCTTTTTAATTAATCAAACTCCCCTAACCCTAACCATTCCTCCCCGCCCGCCGCCCTTGAATCCTCTCATCTCTCATCTCTCAAACCCTAGCATATATCCCCCAAATTTGCTCTCCTAATCCCACCGAACATGGGGTTACATGGTTGTTTCTTGCCATATTCTACTTCCCCCCTGGTACTGGAACCTTCTATATACCCCTTGCCCAAACATGGAAAGCGGATTTCATCAACGTCGAACTAAAGCTGGTTCAGTTCCTTGGCCTATTTCTGTCTATGTTCATTCTTGTTCTTTTATGGTATGAATCTCTATGTATTTTCGTGATTCCTACTCACCCTAAAATTAGGGTTTCAGATTCTTTTAAATCGAACCAAATCTGGTTCGATCCTTTGATTTTAAAAGAAATTTATGTCTATGTTCATCCTATTCTATGTAGCGTGTAATTTTACCTTTTATTTATTGTTTTTAGATTTTTGCTGATTTTACACTTTCCCTAAAATTAGGGTTTGAGATTTTCTCTCTTTTCCTTACTGATTTGATTGCATGTGATGATTCTTTCCTTTGTCGTGCTTGATTGATGATTTTTCTTATTTGGATATTAATTTCTACTACTATATAAACCCCTCACCATTCCCCATTTGAGAGGGACTTGAATCGTGAAGGTTTACAAAAAAACAAAACTGAAGTTATCGTGCTTTGTTCTCTAAATACTCCCGTTCTATATTCTAGTTCCTGGTCGGCTGAAAGCCAAGGCCAGAAATTCTGGGTTCTTGCTACTGTGGACTTTGTTCTTTCTTATGTTTTGCTTAATTTCTCCCTAATTTGTTGAACAACCTCCTCCGGTAGAAGCACTATTCGGAGCCTATTCTCGAGGCTCTTGTGAACTATGAAGCATTGAGGATTTGGGTTTTTTGCTTCTACACTCTGCACTCTTTTAATTCTGCTACTGGTTAGTGTTTAAACCTTCATAATGTTTAATTTCTTTCCTTCTTTCTGTACATGTATATGAACTTTGGTTCAGTTATGATGGTGTTCATCTTTGATATCATTCTATGTTAATTGATGCCTGAGAATAGTCTATTGTTCATGTCATGCTTCACCATAATCTGCATCTTGTGATCTCTTATCTCCTAGGATTAGTTCTATACGCATGTAGCATTTTAACATGTTAATTTGGACTTCAGTATTGTGGTTGTATGTTGTTTTGCATGCTATGCTAAGATAATGCCCTAGTTCTATGAGAACCTCTTTACTTAAATGAACTTTCAATGAATCCTGTGTATATTGGAGTGTTTTAAGACTTGTTCAAACTCGTTTCATGCTGTCCTGGATTTCCATCTCTATTTTCTAAGACTCCTATGATAACATGTTTCCTAGTATGTCTTGGTCTATCTTCTGTTCTCTCCTTTCTATGGTTATCAACATGTGTATCCCTCTATTGTGTTCAAGTGTTGATTAATGTGGAATTAGGTTAGACTATGTTTAATTTAGACCCTTACATGTCCACCAGTGCAACCTATGTATGCTTGCAAACCTGTCTCTTCTCCTAATTCCTATGATGTTTGCTTATGTGATACTTTGCTATGTGCACCTTGATAAACCTACTGGCTTGCTTGACTATTTGTCCTGTATAATCAGTTCAGTGATTTTTATCTACCCTCCTTACTTGTTACTTTGACATTCTAAATTCCTATTCCTAGTTGGCTGAAAGCCAAGGCTATCTAGGCTCTGTTGTTGGCCTCCCTAGTGTGAGCACTGCTCGGGGTCCAATTGAGGCTCTTATGAACTCTGACACACTAGGGTTAGGCTCTAGTCATTCTTCAACTTCTAAAAACATTGTCCCTAATGCCCTACTTCCCTATCATGTATTGTGTTGATTCCAAGTGATACAATATTTGGTGTTGTGGCTCACTAAAGGGGTCTGAACTCCCCTATGGACCTGTGATCGTGTGGTATGCTAAGCTGGAAATGTTGAAGGCCCAGCAAAGCTGGGTATTTAGTTGTTTATTTTAGCCTGCTATAGGCCTGTCTATTGCCATGTAATACTACTATTTTACGTGTTAATTTGGGCCTGTAATAATACTTTGTATAAACAACTAGGTGTTAGTGAGAAGGGAATGGGTAGAATTCTGTGGGTAGATAACATGACTCTAGGACTTGACAATATGTTTGCTATATGTGTTGTTCGATTACATGAGCCCTATAGAAATCATTATATTAGGAGAAGTACACACACACCCTACTTGTTTCTATTCAGACGCTATGTCTAATGTTACGTGGTTATAGACAACATATCCATATGAAGTGAGCAGTTTGCATGACTACTCAGTTATTCACTTGAAAGCATGCCTATAGGATGTATAATATCTGCTTCGACGACTTAGAAACCATGCCTATAGGAAATCACACACTTCGCTTAACTTATTTAATACCTGCACATTATTTAAAGGCATGATCGTTTGACTAAATGTCTTACATGCTCTTATGTCTACCTCTGTCCGATTATTAGATATCATGCATGTAGGGAATGAATGCTAATAACAACCTTTTCAATATGCACCACGTTCAATAGATATCATGCCTGCAGGATTTTAATTAATTAAATTCGCTATTGCATTATACTGTCAATTTAGAAAGCATGCCTATAGGAGCTAAATATATGAGAATCAGTCCCAATCTCCAGTCTCTAGAAATCATGCCTATAGGACCTTACTACTCGCTGTTTAAACGCTGTTATCCACGCGATTATTAGGAGGAATAAGTAATTTTGAGAATTTCCAATAGGTTTATTGTCCCTACTGCGTAAATCACCTAGAGATCATGTATATAGGTTTATTAACTTATAACATGTAGTCTCGATAATCAGCGTGTAATACCAGATACTCCTAAACAGTATAGTCGCTTAGAAATCATGTCTATAGGTTTCATAACCCTCCCCATAATCTGCAAATTAGTTATCTTGGGGACAACAACACCACATATACGATATTGAATTCAGCATCACATAGAGATCCTGCCTATATGATTCTCCAAACTTATTAAAATCTGCAATCCGTCAATGTTAATCAGTTTGGCGTACATTTGTTGTCTAGATGCGGAGGCTAACTTGAGCCCTTATTTGCTTATATGTGGAAGTCCTAAATATTTTTCCTGTCGCCTAGTATTTTCCCTTTTGAGCAACCTAAGTCAAAGTCTAGAACCACCCTGAAATAGAGGTCCAAATGCCTCCTGGACCATAGGCATGGGATGGGTAGTGCACGCATAGGGTACGACTTAGAATTAACTAGTACGCTTTAGGTAAATAACTTAAAGATAGTAATCGGGTAGCAGGAGATGATAGTCTGTGCCCGCTGAATAATATGAGTAACACCCCATCTTGAGGGAGTTACGAAGTATTATTTATGTTGCACGGGGTGATCCTTTAGGCTAAAAAACTTAGGACCCCCTCCACCTTTGTTTAAAGTCAATCACTTTATTTGTCCAAATTGCTTCCCTTCTATTATACTAATTCATATAATTCGAGTTCGGCCGGGACCCATCGTTGTGGACCTCGAGGTGTTCCTAATACCTTCTCCTCAAGGTAATTTGAGCCCTTACCCGATCTTTGGTGATACGAACTGGTTAATCCATAGTTATTTGCAAAAATAGGTGCCCTAACGCACCTTAAAAATCGTTAGGTGGCGACTCTCTCTTTTAACACCCCTTCCTTTTAAAAGAGTTGTCACGACGTCGAAGCCCGATTTTTGCGAGAAAGGAAAATGGGGGCGCGACACTAGCCATATACAAATCCGGAAAAATTCACAATTGCTATATAAAAATCTTGAATCTATTAGAACTTTCTCGAGAGTCATCCACTCTGCTCAAATCTCAATTGCACCGCCCCAAACGGGCCGAACAACTTGTGCCCCATTAGCACGACAATACCCATTAAAGTAACCACGCCTTAACGCAACCGAGCAAATTCCTACTCCATGTGCACTACATCCTTCACGAATAACACCTCAGTCATTCCATGATTCCTATATACCCATAAAGTATAATACACCATGCATCCAGAAATTTTCTTGCTTAAGTCATCCTCGAAACCAGCCTCTGCAAGTCATAACCGATCCATAAGTATGCCTCAGACCAAAACCAATGCAACACGTAACCATGCAATTAAATCGTCGAAAGCAGACTCCCCCACTTGGCACAAAGCCATATACTCTTTCACCACCACAACTACTATGCAATCACTGAATCTTCCTGAGTCGGAACTCATCAATAAGACATGAGAATCGAATTTGTTCCACAATCAAGCAACATGAAAGATCCTTCAATACACTCATAACTCGAGACTATACGTCACATCAAGACAGAAATCAAGCATCCGATAGTCCTTTTTACATCTCAAGCAAACTCTTCCCGTCACATCCAACCCATCTGAACACACCCCACAGTCACATGATAAACATCTTATAGCCATCCAACCACTCATCGAGCTACAAATTCCACTCATGGGGACATTAACGAACATATGAGTCCAAAAGCATGTTCTCACACAGCCGAAATCCCCGTGCTCAAGCTACGATCAAAACCCGGCCTCAAGTCCTCCAAACGGGACTATCATTAGCACACCAAAATCACATGTCACACATCATCCATAGAATCATAAGCCATCGATGCACAACTGCAATTGAGCGCTCACATGCGCATACGAATGCGTGGAAGGAATTCAAAGAGTTATGTTTCAAGCTGAATCAATGTCTCACGATAAGGAAAGAAAGATGGGAAGTATGTCCTAAATGCCCTGTAGCCTCTTGAAAATAGGTATGTATGTCTTCCTACCGATCCGCGAGACTCTACTAGACACTTGCTCATGACTTGTAAAACCTATGAACCTAAAGCTCTGATACCACCTTGTCACGACCCAAAATCCAACTATCGTGATGGAACCTAACCCAACCCGCTAGATAAGCCAGTTAACAATAAATCAATTCAAATGATATTTATTAAAAGAAGAAATGAAATACAACTGCTTTATACAAGAATTTCCCAAGGACTGATAGTACAAATCATGAGCGTCTAAGATTTAGAATTTACAAAGCTGGTATGAAATAAGAAACATCATCTGTTTGAAATATACATGAATAGATCTTTCATAAGTCTAGAGCTACCATGAACAAGAGGCAGCTATAACCGGAACGCAAGTACATCTTCAAATTCAGCTCCCGTCGAACACAGCAACTTCGCATCCAACATCTACACGCAAGGTGCGGAAGTGTAGTATGAGTACAACCGACCCCATGTACTCAATACATAACAAACCTAACCTTAGGTTGAAAGTAGTGACGAGCTGGGACAAGGGTCAGAGTCCAACTCCACTAACTAGCAACGGTTCATAACAATATAGTAAAGATGGTGCAAGAAATAACTCAATAAATAAATTCTTAGCTCGTATGAAATTTCGAAAAATAAATGTTGCTTTTCAAGTATATAGTAAAACTCAAATCCTTTGCCGAAATCACCAAAATATGAGTAGGTTTGTAAAACTGTGATTTTTCCCAAAACTTTTCAACAATAAACAAGATGTTTCATTTTTTAGATAGCATGATGAAAATACATCTCTATACCTACATGTCAATGTACAGGTGAAATCATGAATGTCACCAAAACCGGGTAGCATGAGTAAATGCATCTCTATGCCTGTATCTCAAGTACGCATGTCAAATGCAATGCATCTCAATGATGAACTCATGTACTCATACTCTCTTAGAGTACTCAATAACACTGCCTCATATTCTCACTCATCAAGCTCAATACTCAGCACACTCAGTCACTCAGTACTGTACAGGGAAGATCCGGCTCAAACATAATAACTGCTAGCAACTATGCTCAATAGGGATGCGTACACTCCGAAGGGGCTCCTTCAGCCCAAGCACTATAATCCGCACGGTCAACTCACGTGCTGCACGGACAACTCACGTGCTATGATATCAATATCTAGATCCTTACGGACAACTCACGTGCGGCACAAGTAACTCACGTGCTATAGTATCAATATAAAGATCTACACGGACAACTCATGTGCTGCACGGACAACTCACGTGTCATAGTATCAATAACCCTACAATCAGACCCCCGACCTCACTCAGTCATCAATCTCTCCAGTCTCTCGAGAACTCACAATGTCATGAAACTAGCCCAAAATAATGGTATGATGTATCAATAAATAACAACAGAGACTGAGATATGATATGCAATAAATGTATATGACTAAGTACAAAATTACAATTTAAACATATAATTCGATAGCAGAAATGACCTCAGTGAATCTCAATAACACCAGCATTTGCCTAAGCATGATTTCTAATGAGTCACAACTCAGTTTCTCTAACACATAAAAAATACAAGTTAATTGACTACAGAGCTATACAAAATCGGCTGAGTCTCAATTTCTACGGTGAACGCCCACACGCCCGTCACCTAGCATGTGTGTCACCTCTAAGCAAATCACATAACACGTATAATCAGGGTTCATACCCTCTGCTCCAAGTTTAGAAGTGTTACTTATCTCGAACAAGCCAAATCCAATACCAAGCAAGCCAAACGACGCTCCAAAAATGCCATCCCCCGCGTACCGACCTCCGAACGGTTTGAAACTAGCTAAAAGTAACTCAAATACATCAAATAATTCCAAAGGGAACAACACGATCAATAAAGGTCGAATTTTTAATCGAAAGCCCAAAATGAGCCAAAACGCTAAACCCGGGCCTGCATTTCGGAACCCGACAAAAATTACAAAATCCGACAACCCATTCAATTACGAGTCCAACCATACTAGTTTCACTCAAATCAGACTCCGTATCAACATTCAAATCTCAAAAATTTGTTTTATGAAACTATAGACAATTCCTCCAATTTCTCTTTAAAAATCAATAATCCAATGCCGAAAACGAAGATTAATTCATGAAATATAATCACAAGTGAGTCAAGAATACTTATCCCAAGCCGTGTGGAAATATCCCTCACCAAAATTGCCCAATTCGAGCTCCAAAAATTCGAAAATGAGAATAACCTCAAAACCCACGATTTTATCTTCCGTCCAGGCCTCTACGCATTTGTGTAAAAACTTCCGCTCCTGCGGCCTCGCATTTGCGAGAAAATTCCCACATCTGCGAATCCATACTTAACAACCAACTCTCACACCTGCGGAACTTCTTCCGCTTCTGCGCAATCATAGGTGAGAGCCAAGGGTCCGCATCTGCGCTCTTTCCGCTTTTATGATCAGCACCACCGCACCTGCGATGTCGCAGGTGCGCACAAAATACCTGCTTTTGCAGCCTCACGTTGGGATACCAATTTTGTTGCTGCGCCTTCAGCTTCGCACATGCGGCCATCGCACTTGCGCCCAGTGGTCCGCATGTGCGACCACACTAGAATAGACTTGCCTAACCTTAACATAAATGATCTGAAACGATCCGAACCTCGTCTGAAACTCATCCGAGCTACTCGGGATCCCGTCGAAACATATCAACAAGTTACGAAACATAAGACGGACCTACTCGAGGCCTCAAATCATGCATAACAATATGAAAATAACGAATCGCACCTCAAATCAAACTTAAATAAACTTTGAACTTTCAACTTCCAAAATTCGCGCCGAAACATAACAAATCAACTAGGAATGAACTCAAATTTTGTACACAAGTACCAAATGGCATAACGAAGCTATTCCAATTTTCGGAACCACAATCCGAACCTGATATCCACAAAGTCAACTCTCGGTCAAACTTATGAACTTTCCAAACCTTCAAATTTCTATTGTTTTGCCAATTTGTGCCGAATCCTTCTAAGAACAATTAAATGCAAATCCAGGCATACGCCTTAGTCCAAAATTACCATCCGGACCTAACGGAACCATCAAAACTCTATTCAGGGGTCAAATTCACAAAAGTCAAACTTGGTCAACTCTTCCAACTTAAAGCTTCAACGATGAAATTATTTCTTCCAAATTGATTCTGAATAACCTAAAAACCAAAACTGGCGATTCATATAAGTCATAATACATCATACGGAGCTACTCATACCCTTAAACTACCGAGTGAAGTGCAAATGCTCGAAACGACCGATCGGGTCGTTACAACAGAAGACAATAATAATTAAATAAAAATTCATTTAATAACGTATTAAATCAAATTACAAAAAACTTCTTTGTACACTAAATGGACTTGGGTTGCAGTTAACCCTGTCATTTTCTTGCTTGTGGACTTGGGTTGCAGTTACATCAATTTTGGATATTAGGGTTTTA
>AWOL01S0036766.1:15924-26127 GCA_000715115.1 Nicotiana otophora | reverse complement strand
AAGCCCAGGAGGGATGTGATTGAAGCTTTGATTCCGCACTGGGATCCTAAAAATAATGTGTTCCGTTTTACCGACTGTGAAATGACTCTGACCTTGGAGGAAATCGCCCATTTTTAGGGGTGGGGCCGCAATCTTTGCCGCCAAAGGCCCATAGTACCAAAAAATATGAACGAGGGTAGGTTTCTGAAGCTTTTGAACGTAAATTATGGACAATACGAAGGTCTAGGAGGTAAATGGGTTAAGTTGGGCTTTGCCAGATATGAGTTTGAAAATAAAAGAGGAAGTCACCAAGCAAATCAAAGCTAAGGTTCTCAGAGTGGTTGAATATCCGACCTGGTTGGCTAACATTGTGCCGGTTCCAAAGAAAGACGGGAAGGTCAGAGCGTGTGTCGACTATCGGGATTTAAACAGAGCAAGTCCCAAAGATGATTTCTCTTTGCCCAGTATACATATACTGATTGACAACTATGCCAAGCATAAAGTTCAATCTTTTGTGGATTGCTTCACGGGATATCATCAGATCTGGATGGATGAAGAGGATGCGGAAAAGACAACCTTTATTACACCATAGGGAGTATATTGTTAAAATATGATGCTGTTTGGCCTAAAGAATGCTGGAGCCACTTATATGAGGGCCATGACAACCATGTTTCACGACATGATACATAAGGAGATAGAGGTGTACGTGGATGACATCATCATCAAATCTAAAAAGTATACAGATCACATAGTGGATTTGAGGAAATGTTTTGATCGACTTCGAAGGTACAACCTAAAACTGAGNTCCAAGAGAAGCATAGATCATATAGCAGATTTGAGGAAATTATTTGATCGACTTTGAAGGTACAACCTGAAACTGAATCTCGCAAAATGTGCCTTCGGAGACCCTGCTGGAAAGTTGTTAGGATTCATCATCAGCCGGCGAGGAATTGAGCTAGACCCGTCAAAGGTCAAGGTTATCCAAGATTTTCCACCTCTGAAGAACAAGAAAGATGTGATGAGTTTCTTAGGGCGTCTCAATTACATCAGCCGTTTCATAGCACAATCAACTGTAATCTGTGAACCGATTTTCAAAATTTTGAAGAAAGACACTGCAACAAGTTGGACTGAAGTGAGCCAGAAAGCCTTTGACAAGATCAAGGAATATTTATCCAAACCACCTGTTCTGGTCCCACCGGAACCTAGGAGAGCTCTGCTACTCTATTTATCTGTACTAGATGGGGCTTTCGGCTATGTCTTGGGATAACACGATGAGACGAGAAGAAAATAGTCGGCCATATACTATCTGAGTAAGAAGTTCACACCCTATGAAGCACGGTATTCTTTGCTGGAATGCACCTGCTGCGCTTTGACATGGATAGCTCAAAAGTTGAGGCATTACTTTTGTGCCTACACAATATATCTCATATCAAGGATGGATTCGCTAAAATACATCTTCCAGAAACCCATGTCTACGGGAAAGTTAGCAAAATGGCAGATACTACAGAGTGAGTTTGACATCATCTATGTAACTCAGAAGGCTATCAAAGGGCAAGCATTGGCGGATCATCTGGCAGAAAATCCTGTAGACGGAGAGTACGAACCACTGAAAATGTATTTTCCCGACGAAGAGGTATCATTCGTAGGAGAAGATATCACCGAAGCCTATGATGGTTGGAGAATGTTCTTCGATGGGGCTGCGAATTTCAAAGGAGTGGGTATTGGAGCAGTTTTAGTGTCAGAAACGGGTCAACACTATCCAGTATCTGCAAAACTCAGGTTTCCATGTACCAACAATATGGCAGAATATGAGGCTTGCATCTTGGGACTCAGGTTGGCCATTGACATGAATGTTCAGGAGTTGCTGGTGATTGGAGATTTCGATATCTTAGTACATCAGGTTTCAGAAGAGTGGGCCACGAAGAACACTAAGATATTACCATATCTGTACTGTGTATAAGAGTGGATGAAGAGATTCACAAAAATAGAGTTCAAACATGTTCCGAGAATCCATAATGAGTTCATAGATGCATTGGCCACTTTATCTTCCATGATACAACACCCAGATAAGAATTTCATCAGGGATTCATAATCAGCCAGCTTATTGTGCTCGTGTTGAAGAGGAAATGGATGGAAATCTATGGTTCCGCGATATCAAAGAATATTTGGCAAAAGGAGAGTACCCGAAGCATGCAAATCATACTCAGAAATGCACACTCTGAAGATTATCCAACCACTTCTTCTAAAGTGGGGGAATGCTATACAGAAGGACTCCAGATCTAGGATTATTACGGTGTGTCGATGCTAGGGAAGCATCCAAATTGCTTGAAGAGATACATGCCGGAACTTGCAGACCACACATGAATGGCTTTGTCTTAGCTAAGAAGATATTAAGAGCAGGATATTTTTGGATGACTATGGATACAGACTGCATCAGGTATGTCCAAAAGTGTCATCAATGCCAAGTACATGCTGATATGATATGAGTGCCACCCAATGAACTCAATGCAACAAGTGCACCTTGGCCTTTCTCCGCTTGGGGGATGGATGTCATCAGTCCAATCGAACTCGCCGCTTCAAATGGGCACAGGTTCATTCTAGTGGCCATAGACTATTTCAAAAAATGGGTTGAAGCCGCATCTTACAAGGTTGTAACTAATAAGGTCGTCGCAGATTTCATTAGGGATCGTATTGTTTGTCTGTTCGAGTGACAGAATCAATCATCACCGACAACGCCGCCAACCTTAACAGAGATTTGATGAGATCCATGTGTGAAACCTTCAAGATCAAGCATAAGAATTCCACAGCATACATGCCGCAAATGAATGGAGCTGTAGAAGCTGCCAACAAGAACATCAAGAAGATATTGAGGAAGATGGTATATAATTACAAATAGTGGCACGGGAATCTACCGTTTGCTCTGCTCGGATATCGTACCACGATTCACACATCAACTGGGGCAAGTCCTTATTTGTTGGTTTACGATACTGAAGCGGTTATCCCTGCCAAAGTAGAAATCCCTTCTCTGAGAATCATACAAGAAGCCGAGCTTAGCGATGCAGAATGGGTATAGAGATGATATGAGCAACTGGCCCTCATTGATGGAAAAAGAATGAGTGCAGTATGTCACGGTAAACTCTACCAAAACAGAATAGCCAGAGCTTTCAACAAAAGGGTCAGACCTAGACAATTCACACCGGGGTAGTAGGTGCTAAAGCGGATCTTCCCGCATCAAGATGAAGCCAAAGGGAAATTTCACCCAATTGGCAAGGGCCCTACATGGTTCATCGAGTACTAACAAGAGGGGCACTTATACTTGCAGAAATGGACGGAGAAATTTGGCCAAAACCTATCAACTCAGACGCAGTCAAGAGATACTATGTTTAGGATTGTTTATATTTCTTCATCTGATGTAACTGAACTACACTTAACCTGATTCCCGTTTAAGAGGGTATACGTAGGCAGTCCTGTGGGTTAGGTCACATCTTGATAAAATCTTCATTTTGCCATGATCAGAAAACTGGGGCAAAATTTTGAGGAGGACCCTCAAAATTCTAAAGCAAGTTAAGCTGACATCGTCATACATGGAACAACCAAAGTATTGCATTTAAACTGGGGCTGACCCTCAAAGTTCTAAAGTAAGGAGGTCACAATGTCTCTAAAACATGTCACAGTCACCGGTTCAACTAAATTATTTGAAATCGCATACTACTATATTTCAAATAACTATATTTATCAAATGCATGCATATATTTCGAAAACTTTATTTCTATGACAGCCAGATGCTACCCAGGATAACTCAAATAGGACCTCAAGATAAGAGCAAAGGCAAAACAGAAGACAAAAGCGCAAACGAATCTTCCCCCACAAAACTCATGATTTTTCTTTGGATGCAGGCATGATAAGACAACAATACCCACATATACATCAAATCACTACCTTCATGATGATAAGTTACCAAACGCAAACACTTCTAGCTAAGAAATACTTTACTTTCTCACCGTCACTCATGTTTTTCTTGTATAAGGATAAACACTGCCTTTCCCTGCATGAGACTAAGCATTGTCTCCTATTTGCATGAGGCTAAGTATTGCCTCCCTAATTTCATAAGACTAAGCATTTCCTTTCCTTGCATGAGACTAAGCAGTGTCTCCTATTTGCATGAGGCTAAGCATTGCCTCCTTAACTGCATAAGGCTAAGCATTGCCTTTTCCCCATGAGACTAAGCAGTGTCTCCTATTTGCATGAGGCTAAGCATTGCCTCCTTAACTGCATAAGGCTAAGCATTGCCTTTTCCCCATGAGACTAAGTAGTGTCACCTATTTGCATGAGGCTAAGCATTGCCTCCTTAACTGCATAAGGCTAAGCATTGCCTTTTCCCTATGAGACTAAGTAGTGACTCCTATTTGCATGAGGCTAAGCATTACCTTTTCTGCATGAGACTAAGCATTGTCTCCTATTTGCATGAGGCTAAGTACTGCCTCCTTAACTGCATAAGGCTAAGAACTGCCTTTCTTTGCATGAGACTAAACATTGTCTCCTATTTCCATGAGGCTAAGCCCTGCCTCCTTAATTGCATAAGGCTAGGCACTGCCTTTCCTGCATGAAGCTAAGCGTCGTTTCCCCTACTTGCATGAGACTAAGCATTGTCTTTTCTTCCTGCATGAGGCTAACCATTGCCTCCCTAATTCCACAAGGCTAAGTACTGCCTTTTTCTCGTAATTAAATGCTATCTCCATTATGCCATCTAAGACCTAGCATTATCCTCTACTTACCCAGGGATAAACATTGCCCTCATCTTACCCAAGACTAAGCCTTGTCTTGTCTCATCTTCGCATACGGCCAAACATCATATTTTTCATTTCATGGGCTGAAATATCGTCATTTTGTCCAAAGATGTCATGGTCTGAAGGCATCATCCTCATAGCCGGAAGACACCATTCCATGGCTCGAGGATCTCTTAAAAGTGCACATCATTATTCAAAGGCGTCATGGATCGGAGGCACCATTCTCATGGACCGAAGACATCATTTCATGGCCTGCAAATCCCTTATCACATGATTCATGGCCCAGAACGTCATGGTCTAAGGACACCTTCCTCACCGTCCAAAGACAACCCTTATGGTCCGAAGGGAATCTGCATCATGTTTAAATTCTCGCAATAATCCATATATACTTGCATGCATCGTGCTTTAAGTTTTGCAGGTAATTCAGGAAGTAACCGTATTCCTAACGGGAGCAATCTTCACTCCGGTTTCTGTTCAATGCTCACATCCTGCAATTATTTCAAACGTAACCAACCACCATCAATTACCCTCCTTTTACTCTATGACCGTTCAGATATTTGCTCAGTGATACATCCATAACGTTTCAGATTCATATCGATGACTCTGCATGTATTCATCCGATATTGTCCTACCCCAAAAGAACCTTTTCCGAGACATACGACCATTCCTATAACAATTCCATCGGTTTCGTTCACCGTTGGATCCAGAACTACACACAGCCTGATTCCCGTAACACCAGGGATATGCAGGCAACTCAGGAACCAGGGTGCGGCCCCCATTTTTGCCAAATCACATCATCCCTCATTTAATTCGGCCAAAATTGGCCATCATCTTCTTTACCCGACAACTCTTTCATCATTCCCGGGTAAAGAGGAGCAACTGTTGATACCCACTTTTGCCCTCATATTTTCTCAAATATATATATACTTTCAAAACATCATTTTTACATCATTATTTAGTTTACAAATCTATACAATTATTTTTTCTATAATTTCCTATAATATTTAGAGCTTTAAAATTGATTTTTCTGTATTTAAATTGCTTGAATATTTATTAATTACTCCTTCAAATTATTTTATGATGACTTAACTACTTAAAGTTATTATTTTTTCACCTATAATACATGTTTCAAATATTTTACTTCATTTTATGTAATTACATTAATATTTTAAGCTATTTGCGCAATTTTGCAGTAATAGCCTATATCTGTACAAAAATGCTCTTTATTTATATTAGTTGTGTAGAAATAGTATTTTACATTTTTATAATACACATTTATTATTTTAATCATTTTAGAGCATAAATAATATTTTTATTAATTTACCAAGCATTATTTATAAAATGTTTTGATAAATTTTGTGTATTTAAATGATAGCCCAATTTTAACTAATTTTCAAACCAGAATTAGCCCAATTACCCCAAGCCTAAAACCAAACCACCTTTTTTAAAATAACCCGGCTGATAACCCGTTTAAATGACCCGCCTAACCCCATTCTTTCATCTTGGTCGTTGATCTCAAATGATCAATGACCCCTAATAAACTAACCCCTTCTCTTAAATCCGATCCTCTAATCCTAGAGACCCATTGTCTCTACCCAGCCGCCTTCAAACGCTCCTCCTCCCACCAGAAGACCCTAATCATCGCCTTCTCCAAATCTTTCTCTAATCCCGTCGATAATGAGATTCTCCTATCATTCACTTACCATGCTAGTGTTTCTCCGCTACTGGGTGTTTCCCCATGGTATTACTTAGTACTTGCCTAAACATGGCAAGTATCATCTCTCCGATTCTTCCCATTCACTTCAACTGTTTGAATCTGGACAATATCTAGTCCATATACATCAAGACCATAACTATATGGGTTCGATTAGATAAGATTTTCGGCCAATATTTGATTTTTGTCAACTAGGGTTTACCTATTTTTTCCCTAATCCGATTTTAATTGATTCTGCATGTTAATAATTCCTTATTTATGTTTGATTTTAAAGTTTTTCTTGTTTACTTGTTCGATTTCTGTCACTATATAAACCCCTCCACATTCCCCTTTGAAAGGGGGCCGAATCGACATAATCTCTCTAAACTTTGAAGCTTTGCTCTGTTAATTCCTTCTGAAAAGACCCGACCATTTGTTTTGAGCTCTAGCGCGTCGTTCGGCAGTTTGAGGCTATGAGCAGCTTCACTTCAGGTAGTATGACTTGTATGCATGGTCGGAATTGAAATTTCGAAAGTTCAGAGTTGATTTGGAAAGAAAATTCTCATTTCGAAAGCTTTAAGTTGAAAGAATTGACTATGATTAGATTTTAGAGTAAACGGCCCTAGAATCGGGATTTGTAGGTTTCAGCAGGTTTGTATGATAATTTCGGACTTGAGAGTATGTTCGGATCGGGATTTGGATACCCTAGGAGCGTTTCAACACCTATTGTTTAAGTTAGCATTTTGGAAGAATTCCATAAATTTGTATTGAAGTGCATTTCAATGTTATCGATGTCCGTTTGGAATTCCGAGTCTGAGAATAGCTCCGTATGGTGATTCCGGTATTGGGAGCGCGACCGGAAGTGGATTTGGAGGTCCGTAAGTCATTTTGGAGTCATTTGGCGAAAGTTGGAAATTTGGATAATTTTAAGATGTTTGACCGGGAGTGGAATATTTGATATCAGGGTCGGAATTCGATTCCGAAAGTTGGAGTAGGTCCGTAATGTCAATTATGATTTGTGTGCAAAATTTGAGGTCAATCGGACATGATTTGATAGGTTTCGGCATCGAATGTAGAAGTGAAGTTTTAAAGTTTATTAAGCTTGGAATGGGGCGCGATTCATGAATTCGACGATGTTTGATGTGATTTGAAGGCTCGGCTAAGTTCGTAATGTGTTTTTAGATGTGTTGGTATAATTGGTTAAGGTACCGAGGGCCTTAGGTGGATTCTGGTGTAATCGCACCTGCGTGACTTTGGCTGCAGGTGCGAGATCGCTGGTGCAGAGGATTTGCTCGCAGAAACAAGAAAGGACTGGAGCTGGTGGAGCTACAGAAGCAGACTTGAGGAGCGCACATGCGAGTGCACAAGCGCGAGGCAGCGACCGCTGGTGCGTAAATTGCGCAGATGCGCAGAGCAGGTCGCACCTGTGATGCTCACAGAAGAGAAGAACTTCCGCAGGTGTGAGGTCTTGGCTGGACAGTGAGGATCGCATGAGTGGAATTTAGACCCGCACCTGCAGAGCCGCAAGAGCAGCTATTGAACCGCAGGTGCGAAGGACGGGGCTGGGCAGCGTGTTCTTTAAAAATGAGGGCTTGGCTCATTTTCTCCATGAGAGCCGGTCTTGGAGCGAGTTTGGAGCTCATTCTTCGTCATCAATGCCAAGGTAAGTGATTACCACCCATTATAAGTTAAATACATGGTTTGTATAAGGATTTAAACATGAAAATTAGTATAAATTGTGGGATTTTGGTAGAGGACCTAGAATTTGGTATTTTTGGATTTTGACCACGCAATTCGGCATGGAATTGAGAATAAACTATATATTTGAGTTCGTGAGGTTATGGGTAAAGTTAGCTTCAAAAACTTTTAGAATCCGGGCACGTGGGCCCGAGGGTAATTTTTATTGACTTTTCGATCGGGGTTAGAAATTGTTATAAATTAGATTATATTGAGTATTTGAGTATATATTAATGGGTTTGCATAATGTTTGGCTAGTTTTGGAGCGTTGTGCATCGATTTAAGTTGTTTGAAGGGCTCGAAAGCCGATTATGGAACTACGGAGCGAGGTAAGTCTCCTTTCTAACCTTGTAAGGGGGAATTAACCCCATAGGTGAACTAAATTATTATGTGCTTCTATTTGTGGGGGGCTACGTACGCACTAGGTGATGAGAGTCCGTACGTAGCTACTAGCTATGCCTATGTCCAGTAGTTTTAGGCTCACATCATGCCTTGTTGATATTGTTATTGATTTATGTTTATTGTTTGCCTTGAGAGGGAGCAAGATTGACTCTGCTTATTAAATATTTTGAAGGAAGTTGAAATTGAAGAACTTAAGATTTAAAAGGTTTCATTTGAACTTCGTAATTTCGAAAAGAATTGAGGAATAATACAATAGCTGAAGAAATCTATGTGTAACCGTGTCGCATGTATGTTTCACGAGCGAGGTAATTTCCTTAAAAAGCTACAAGCTACATTTCCCTTATTTTGAAAAGAATCAAGAAAGAGATATGATTGTAATGTTAAATTTATGTTTGACCCTGTCACACGTATGATTCGCGAGCGGGATATTTCCTACTACTCTCATGGAAGCGGGCCGTTCGCCTCGGCAGATTAAATAGATGCATCTATGGTTCATGCCATTCGACCCTCTAGCAGTGCACATTTTAAATATTTGTTGGATCGGGCCGTACGACCTCGGCATGATTTGCGCATGCTTGTATTGCTTGCCTTGAAATTTATAAAAAATGTTATTGCCTCCCTGGTCTGAGATAAATTGATAAATGATGAAATAGGAATTTTGAAATTCTCTTATTAACAAAAGAATTGTTTACTCATTTCATGATATTTGGCTTACAGCCGTTCTTCGTGATCCATGCTTAAATTATATCATTGGTATATTAAATATAGCCCATAGTAAGTGTCCGAGTCGACCCCTCGTCACTACTTCTTCGAGGTTAGGCGGGATACTTACTGGGTACTCGTTGATTACGTACTCACACTACACTTGCTGCACATTTTGTTGTGCAGGCACATATATATTATTGGTCCTATGGGCGCAGCGGCATGGTTGATACGGGGAGTTAAGTGAGCTGCATTTTGTGAGACGCTCCGCAGCCACCAAAGTCTCCTTCAGAGTATTGTATTTTCTTTCCTGTCCAATTTGTATTCCGCACAGTTATTGTATTTTATTTTAAATTCCTAGAAAAGGCTCATGCACTTGTGACATCGGGTTCTGGGATGATTATGGGATGTGTAGAATTGAAATTGGAAAATATTATTATTATTCTGTAAATTCATATTTTACTAGATAAAATGAAGTAAATTTACGATTTCAAAAATATTAAAATGAGAATTTAATTAACTATTTAGTGTTGGCTTGCCTGACAGTGGTGTCCGGCGCCATCACGGCCTTTAACGGATTTTGGGTCGTGACAACATGGTATCAGAGCACTAGGTTCACGTAGGTCTCACGAGTCATGAGCAAGTCTAGTAGAGTCTTGCGGATCATTACGGAGACATCTGTACTTATCTTGGAGAGGCTACAGGGCTGTTAGGAGCACTTCCCTTCTTGATTCCTCATCGTGCGATTTGATTTCCTTTGAGGCTTATGCCTTCATTTCTTTCCCATTCAATCTTATGCTACATGAAACGCTGGTTATAAATTGGGAATTGAGGAATTGTAATGGTACTACAGATGTGGTGCGGGATGTTTCTCCCTACGTAATTGATTGGGCTATTGTCGTC
>AWOL01S0036765.1:0-17673 GCA_000715115.1 Nicotiana otophora | reverse complement strand
CTGAGGGCCTTTTCAAGCTGAATGTAATGGTTATTGAGAATAATAATAAAATTTCAGCTTCTTCTTACTTACTTGAGTCAAATGAATTATGGCATATACGTTTAGGTCATGTCAATTACAAAACCTTGCAAAAAATCATTAATTTGGAAGTATTGCCTATGTTTGAATGCGACAAATCAAAATGTCAAATATGTGTGGAATCTAAGTATGTTAAACATCCTTATAAGTCAGTTGAAAGGAATTCAAATCCTTTAGACTTAATTCATACAGATATTTGCGACATGAAGTCAATACCATATCGCGGTGAAAAGAAGTATTTCATAACTTTTATTGATGACAATACTCGATATTGCTATGTTTACTTACTTAACAGTAAAGATGAAGCAATAGATGCATTCAGGCAATACAAAAATGAAGTAGAAACGCAACTTAACAAGAAAATTAAAATGATAAGAAGTGATAGGGGTGGGGAATATGAATCTCCTTTTGCAGAAATATGTCTAGAATATGGAATAATTCATCAAACAACTGCCCCTTACACGCCCCAATCCAATGGGATTGCGGAAAGAAAGAATCGCTCATTAAAGGAGATGATGAACGCATTGTTGATAAGTTCTGGTTTGCCACAGAACTTGTGGGGGGAAGCCGTTCTTACGGCTAACCGGATACTAAATCGAGTACCCCATAGCAAAACACAATCCATTCCATATGAAAAATGGAAAGGAAGGAAGCCCAACTTGAATTATTTTAAAGTGTGGGGGTGTTTGGCAAAAGTGCAAGTTCCTAAACCCAAAAGGGTAAAGATAGGACCGAAAACCGTTGATTGTGTTTTCATAGGATATGCGACAAATAGTAAAGCATATCGATTTCTGGTTCATAAATCAGAAAATTCCGACATTCATAATAATACTGTTATAGAATCAGATAATGCTGAATTCTTTGAAAATATATACCCGTATAACAAGAAATGTGAGTCGATTGGTGAAGGATCTAAACGACCTCGGGAAAGAAACAAAAGAAAGTATATTTAATCAGGAGGATCTAAGACGTAGTAAACGTCAAAGAACGTCTACTTCATTTGGACCAGATTTTGTGACTTTCTTATTGAAAAATGAGCCTCGAACATTTAAATAAGCTATGTCTTCTTCGGAATTATTGTTTTGGAAAGAGGCAGTCAATAGTGAAATAGAATCCATATTGAATAACCATATATGGGAATTGGTTGATCTTCCCCATGGGAATAAACCTTTGCGTTCTAAATGGATTTTTAAGAGGAAAATGAAAAATGATGGCACCATTGATAAATATAAGGCAAGACTTGTAGTCAAAGGGTATAGACAGGNACAACCATACATGGGAATTGGTTGATCTTCCTCCTGGAAATAAACCTTTGGGTTCTAAATGGATTTTTAAGAGAAAAATCAAAGATGATGGCACTATTGATAAATTCAAGGCAAGGCTCGTAGTCAAAGGGTATAGACAACGAGAAGGTCTAGACTACTTTGATACATACTCTCCAGTTACAAGAATTACGTCCATACGGATGTTAGTAGCATTAGCTGCAGTGTATGGTCTTGAAATTCATCAAATGGATGTTAAGACGGCCTTCTTAAATGGAGAGTTGGAGGAAGAAATTTACATGGAACAACCTGAAGGGTTTGTGGTTCCAGGTAAAGAAAAGAAGGTATGTAGACTTGTTAAGTCTCTTTACGGACTAAAACAAGCACCCAAACAATGGCATGCGAAATTTGACCAAACAATGTTGTCAAATGGTTTTAAGATAAATGAATGTGATAAATGTGTGTACATTAAAAATATTCCAAATTACATAGTCATTGTTTGCTTATATGTGGATGATATGCTGATAATGAGTATTGACATTGCCAACATAAATGCGACTAAGCGTATGCTAACTAGTAAGTTTGATATGAAGGACTTGGAATTTGCTGATTTAATTCTAGGGATTAAGATCAATAAGATTCCTCAAGGTCTGGCATTGTCACAATCTCATTATATTAAGACAGTACTTGAAAAATTCAAGCACTTGGGGTTTAAAGTTGCAAAGACTCCAATTGACGTGAATCTTGCATTAGCAAAGAACAAAGGCCAAAGCATATNATTAAGATCAATAAGACTCCTCAAGGTCTGGCATTGTCACAATCTCATTATATTAAGACAGTACTTGAAAAATTCAAGCACTTAAGGTTTAAAGTTGCAAAGACTCCAATTGACGTGAATCTTGCATTAGCAAAGAACAACAGCCAAAGCATATCACAATTGGATTATGCTCGTGTGTTGGGATGTTAAATGTATATCATGAATAGTACAGGACCAGATATAGCTTGTGCTATAAGCAAATTGAGTCGATACACGAGCAATCCAGGTCAGTCTCATTGGATGACAATGAAACGAGTTTTGGAATATTTAGAACATACCTAGGACTTTGCTTTGCACTACAATAAATATACTGCGGTGATTGAGGGATATTGTGATACAAATTGGATCACCGGTTCAACTGATTCTAAGTCCACAAGTGGATATATATTCACTATTGGTGGAGGAGCAGTATCTTGGAAGTCGTCCAAGCAAACTTGTATTGCTCGCTCTATAATGAAAGCTGAATTCATAGCCTTAGATAAAGTCGGTGAAGAAACTGAATGGCTCCGAAATTTCTTGGAAAACATTCCTTTTTGGCCCAAACCGTTGGCACCAATATGCATACATTGCGATAGTCAAGCTGCAATTGGAAGGGCTGGGAGCGTGATATATAACGGTAAATCTCGTCATATACGAAGAAGACATAAAACCGTTAGGCAATTACTCTCTAGAGGAATTATCATGATTGACTATGTGAAGTCGAGCGATAATGTATCGGATCCACTAATAAAAGGTCTAACTAGAGAGGTAGTTGAGAAATCATCAAGGGGAATGGGGCTATGGCCGAGAACAAGTCATTGTGGCGGTAACTCTACCTAGAAGACTGGAGATCCCAAGATCTAGGTTCAAGGAGATCAAACAAAGTCATTAATGACGGTTCAACATTGTCATCTAAAAGTTTGGTCCATTCTCGTGATGAGATAATGTTCAGTACCAAGGATAAAGCATTAAGGATTTTTAATGATTTCTAAATTTGATACGGGATATATCAAATAATGTATCTACGGGATGACATGTTTAGGAATCACCTATGTAAGTGTGAAGTGTTAGCCGCTTCAAGGAGAATTTTGTAGGGCCAATTCTCTATGCACTTATTAAATCGGGCGGTGTTCATGGCTGAAACGAACACAACAATGAGAGCCAAAGACGGTTAAGGATCGGTTGTGTGACTTATGGTTGTCTAGGTATACACCAAAGTTCGACGGTTCAAAGATATCAAATCTACCGATTGGCCGAGTATATCCGACATAAGTTCACTACGGAAAGTTCAAAGGGAAACCTACTTATCCTAATACAATTAATCCTTGCTTGCGAATCACACAGTTTTTCATGCATATTTTCGTGATATAGTCATTCCCCATTCATGTGGGGGATTGCTGGGTTTTTTAAGCTTAAATGTAGCTTAAAAGAGGGTGAATGAGAAATGGAGGGAATTAAAAATATTTGAGTTTCCCTCTTTGACAAAGGGATATTGTCACATATTGGAAGAGGAAGAGATTTTGATGGGTATATATACAATTGCACTTCTTCTAGCTCTTAAAGAGTTAAGAATAAGGCAAGCCTCGCGCTGTCGTCGTCGCTCGCTCGCTTGGCTCGGCTTCGTCTACGGCTATGGTTTCGGCTTCGGATTCGGATTCGGTCAAATGATCGATGTATTGATTAATTTTTTAGACCAAATTTATTTGTTAATAGTAAATATTAACAGAATTATTATTAAATATCCGTTTTTTTCTAAACAGAATATTAATATTAAATTCAAACATTAATTTAAAGATTTATAAAAATTGTATAATTAATAAAAGTAATCATGGATGAAAAAATTAATATAGGTATCTTAAATTTTTATTTTTTTAAAGTTTGACTGTAACTTAAAATATAGAAAAGGCAACATTGGATTCTACAAGTTTTCTTTTGACAACCTATCGATTTATAGCATATGCCTTTAAACTCTAACTATTGGCATTATTTGATCATAAGTTAGGACTTTCTTTATTACATAACGCATGAATATGTCACAAGTTCAAAAGAAATTCAATTTTTGAGGTCAACACCAAGTCACTAAAATAAGATTAAATTTCATCATTTTAATTTTACACTTTTTTCCCATATTGTTTTGCACCCCACCTACATGTTTTTAAAATTTATGTGTTTTTTAAATTTTTATATTGATTAAAATTTGCTTGATGATATTGCTTTTTTTTCATTTTTTCTTGTGTCGGAGTCTATTAGAAATAACTTATGTATCATCACAAAGGTAGGGGCAAAGTCTGCATACACTCTACTCCCAAACTCCACTTGTGAATTTTTTACTGAATTTGTTATTTTTATTGTTATTTATACTGATAGAATACTGCATTAGGGAAGCCGCAAGAGAGGTATTAGGGGTCTCAAAGGATTACTCTGGTGGTCACAAGGGAGACTGGTGGTGGAATGGAGAGGTGCAAGGAAAAGTGGATACCAAGAAAGCAGCGTATCTGAATCTAGTAGAAAGTGTAGACGCGCATGAGAAGAGGGCGAATATAGAGCATTATAAGTTGGCTAAGAAAGAGGCGAAGCTAGCAGTTACGGCGGCCAAGACTGCAGCTTTTAGTCGTTTGTATAAGGAACTTGAGGGCCGAGGTGGGGATAAGAGGTTGTTCAGGTTAGCCAAGGCGTGAGAAAGGAAGGCGCGTGACTTGCACCAAGTGAAGTGCATCAAGGACGAAGAAGGTAGAGTTTTGTTGGATGAAGGTAAGGTTGGCAAGTGGGCCAGACCAGACTCGGGACCACGGGCCAAATGGGCCAAACAGGCCAAGACTGTTAGGACCGATTTTAGTGGGCCTGGGCCGGTCTCGTGAGCCGGTCCTATGCTTTGGGCCCGCTAGGACCGAGACTATTTGGCCCGTCAGGGACCGGGACTGGTCGCCTCGCGGGCCAAACTGTCCCAACGGTCAACTTTTAAAAAAAAATTGAAAATTTAAAAAATAGTCGTTGGGCTGTCAAAAATAGTTGTTGTGCTGTCAAAAATAGTCGTTGGCTATTTATAAAATAGCCATTTAACCCCCTCCTCCCAACTATGTTTTAACTCCAAACATTTTATAATTACACTTTTTTCCTATTTTCAACTATAAATACCCCCTTATTCTTTCATTTTTCTTACAAAATCATCAATCCATCACAATTTCTCTCTAATTTTCTTCTACAATTGCTATTATTGCTTACTTTATTATTATAATTTGTGAAAAAAATATGAAGTTGGTGAATTGAAATCTTCAAGTCTTCAACGATAATCAATTTTCAACAAGTTATTCATTATTTCATAATTATTGCTTTGCAAATTTGGATCGTCGAAACTTCAAAACAACCGTACATACAATAAGTGAAAACCAAATAATATTATAAATTATAACATAATCGAGTTTAAGCAATTATGATAAGGATAATGATATCAAATAGTGTAGTAATATGTACATACGGTAATATATTATTTACTTGTGTCTAATTGAGAAAATACTTTTGATCAATTATTTACTATATAATCATATATGTACAATAATATAATTTTGTTTTGGAGTCTACTAAGCTAAAGTTGTCAACATGGTTTCCATTAATATATTTTGTTCTAGGCCAAAAATAATTTATAACCCCAATTGTTGCGATAGATTTAATCTTTTTTTAATGCTACAATAAAATTCAAGGCATTACTTTGAATATCCCTTCACAATATTTTTGTCTTTAGACTTTAAATTTGAATTAAAAAATTTAGGTCACAATTCTATTATAAAATTTACAAGGCATTACCCGCGGGATGGGACCGTTTAGCCCGGGACCAAACGGTCCCAGTCCCGGTCCCTACAAAAAGATCATTTGGCCCGGAACTGTTTGGCCCGTTTAATTTAGGACCGGCCCACTTGGCCCGTTTAGGCCCGGGGACCGGCCCACTTGCCAGCCTTAGATGGGGGGCTTATCCGTCGGAGATGGAAGACCTACTTCCATAATCTTTTGAACGAGGAGGGGGACATGAGCATTGTACTAGGTGATTTGTAACTATCCGGGAGTCGTTGTGACTTTGGGTATTATAGGCGGATTAGAGTTGATGAAGTTGAGGATGCTATGCGTAAGAGGAGCAGGGGCAAAGCGATCGGGCCGGATAAAATTCTGGTGGAGTTTTGGAAGAGTGTGGGCAAGGCGGGCTTAGAGTGGCTCAGTAGGTTATTTAATATCATTTTTAGAACGAAGAAGATGCCCGAAGAGTTGAGATGGAGCACGATGGTTCATGTATACAAGAACAAGGGTGATATTGTAATAATTATCGGGGTATCAAACTGCTTAGCCATTCTATGAAAGTCTGGGAGAGAGTGGTAGAGCTAAGGGTGAGAAGGAGTGTGACTATTTCCTAGAACCAATTTGGGTTTATGCCGGAGCGTTCGACTACATAAGCCATCCATCTTGTTAGGAGATTGATGGAGTAGTATAGGGAGAGAAAAAAAGACTTTCATATGGTGTTCATCGACTTAGAAAAGGCGTACGATAAAGTTCCGAGGGAGGTTTTATGGAGATGTTTGGAGGCTAGAGATATACATGTTGCCTATGTTAGGTTGATTAAGGACATGTATGATGGAGTAAAGACTCGAGTGAGGACGGTGGGAGGGACTCGGAAAATTTTTCGATTATTTTGGGGTTGCATCAGGGGTCAGCACTCAAGCATTTTTGTTTTCTCTGGTGATGGACGTACTGACGCGCCACATCCAATAGGAGATGTCGTGGTGCATGTTATTTGCAGATGATATTGTATTGATTGACGAGACGTGAGACGGTGTGAGAGCGCAATTAGAGGTATGGAGGCACACCTTGGAATCTAAAGGTTTCAGGTTGAGCAGGACCAAGACAGAATACTTGGAGTGTAAGTTCAGTGGCAAGACTCTAGGAGGATAAGGGGAGGTGAGGCTGGACTCGCAGGTCATCCCAAGGAGAGGGAGTTTTAAGTACCTCGGGTCTATTATTCAGGGGGATGGGGAGATTGATGAAGATGTCTCAAATCGTATTGGGGCGGGATGGATGAAATGTAGTCTCGCTTCCGGTATTTTGTGTGACAAGAAGGTGCCACCGAAACTTAAGGGTAAGTCCTATAGAGTGGTGGTCAGACCAACGATGTTGTATGGGGCTGAATGTTGGCCAGTCAAAATTGCTCATGTCCAAAAATGAAGGTAGCAGAGATGAGGATGTTGAGATGAATGTGCAGGCACACCAGGTTAGATAAGATCAGAAATGAGGTTATTCGCGATAAGGTGGGTGTGGCCTCTAATGAGGACAAGATGTAGGAAGCGCGACTTAGGTGATTTGGTCATGTGAGGAGGAGGAGCACAGACGCCCCGGTGAGGAGTTGTGAGAGGTTGACATTGGAGGGCCTACGGAGAGGTAGAGGTAGGCCAAAGAAGAGGTAGGGAGAGGTGATTAGGCAAGACCTGGCGCAACTTCAGCTGACTGAGGACATGACCCTTGATAGGAAGGTATGGAGTTCGAGAATTAGGGTAGTAGAGTAGATAGTGTAGAGTGTTTATAACATTAGTATTGGCACGCATTCTCGTTTTCTGTTGGTAGTATGTTTTTATGACTAACCCTTATTTTCTTTCATTGTTGATCACTTTACTGTCTTGTTATTTTATTCTGCATTTATATGGCTTTTTGATATTGTCCCTTCTTGCTTATATTTTCATTAATGTGGTACTTATACTATCATGAGCCGAGAGTCTATTAGAAAGCCTCTCTATCCTTACAAGGTAGGGGTAAGATCTGCGTATATACTACCCTCTCCAAACCCAACAGTGTGGGATAATACTTGGTATATTGTTGTTGTTCTTATATACTGATAGAATACTTGCACGCGGCGGGAAGTACTCAGAAGAGGATGTAAAGGCCGTTATGGTACAGATACTGAATGTTGTTGCATTCTGTCATCTCCAGGGTGTTGTACACCGTGATCTTAAACCTAAGGTAAATAGATTCCTCAAACTCGCGTTGCAAATTAGAACATTAAAAGCCCGTTTGGACATAAAAGAAATTTCACTTTTTTTCGAAAAGTTTTTACTTTTTTCGAAATCATTGTTTGGCCATACAATTTTTAATTTTCACTTGAAGATGAATTTTGGAATTTTTCGAAAATTTCAAAAACTTCAAAAGGCTGTTTTTCAAAATTTTCACTCATATCATTCACAAAATTTTAAAAACAACCCAAAATTATATTCATGTCCAAACACAACTCTAATTTTCAAATACCATTTTCACTTGAAATTTTTTTCACTTTTTTTGGAATTTTACATTTCTTATGTCCAAACGCACACTAAGTTAAACTTTTTTTTTTAATATTCACTAGTTACAAAAGTATATCTAATGTTCTAATTAGGGTGTGGAGGTTGAGCATTAGAGTGGTAGGTTAGGAGGTAGCTGATAAGGTTCGTCCGGGTGGGAGGCTGGTCTGATAAGGTTTTATCCCAGCCCATCTTGACCCAGCCCATCTTAGAACAAGTAACTTTTGGGCGGGTCAATAACCTATTTTGACCCGCAAAATGGGTCCAACCCCCCATTTGACCACCTAGTTTTATGGTGGCAACTAGTTGATGGATCTATTTTAGGGTAGCTTCCTCCCCATTTTGTGTTCATATGTATCGCGCTTCGAAAAAGCAAGAAATTTTTATAAACAGAGAATTAAGATGAAATATGTAAAGGTCGAACACAAAATCTCAAATGTGATACATACACATTTAACATAAGAATGAAAATTTTAATCCAAAAACTTAAGAGGTCCTCCAAGTGTTCACATAAGGAGAAAAAAGGGGAGGAAGAAACATGCGGAATGTGGAAGTTTTGACATATTAATACTGCTATATCTTTCGTGCTAGAGTTTTTTTTTTTGTTTACATTGGACAGGCAATTAATTGTCATAATATTACATTTGTATTATATATGTACCATTTCCTCGTTGAAGAATATGTTGAAAATGTTTTGCAGCTCTGGAGCAAAAATAAAAATAAAAATGGGATAACGATAAACTAAACTAAAAGTAAATAGCTTTTTGAACAACATTAAAAACAGAATGACAAGGAGATAAGAACGAGTACGATTATTACATACATGATGTGGATGCCGTGCTAGCTACGTGGCACCATGTCAGCATATTTTTGTTTTTCAATTTTCTCAAATTAAATTAAAGTAATCATATCATCGTATTCATTTCTTCCTTCATTCATTCATACTAATACTACAAGTGTGAACCTATGAAAACTGATAGATCAAAATAACCCTATAAAAAATTAAGTGACAATAATACACTTCAATAAATAAATCATACATTAAGTTAACCACTAGCCAACCTCTTCGTTGCTTAATGTATAGAGAATGTAGGAAGTTGGAGTGAAAATTAATTCAATTAATAAATAGTGAAAGGAAATCAGGCAATTTCAGTTAACCACTAGCCAACCTCTTCGTTTTTAAAACTTAAAAGAAACTGAGAAGGTGGATAAATGTACATTAATTCAATTAATAAAAATATGAATTTAAATCAAGCAATGCCAAATTGCCAATCATGAAAAAACAATATAAAGGCGAGAAAGGGTTACATTTCCTTAAGTCTTGCTTTCCATCGTTACTGATTCTGATGCTTTGGATTTGAAGTTTTGAACTTTATTTTTTTCTTTTCCCTCGAAAAGTTTGCACAAAAAGAAAGAAGTTGAGAGATGATGATGCTAGAATCATAATAACAGTTAAATTTAATTTTCACTGTCCTTAAACTTTACGGGTGTAGTATTATCCTCCAAGCGACAGAGCAAACATGATGAAGAAGACAACTATGCGTGACGACCACCATCTCCACCTATTTGACCACCAGTATTGTAATGTTTCTGACGATAACACCGTTGGGTTTTTTAAGCTTAAATGTAGCTTAAAAGAGGCTGAATGGAAAATGGAGGAAAATTAAAAATATTTGAGTTTTCCTCCATTACAAAGAGATATTGTCCCATATTGGAAGAGGAAGAGATTTTGATGGGTATATATACAATTGGACTTCTTCTAGCTCTTAAAGAGTTAAGAAGAAGGCAAGCCTCGCGCCGTCGTCGTCGTTCGGCTACGGCTACGTATTTGAAGAAACAGTTGGCACCTCTTCGGATTTGAAGAGTTGCACAAAGCATCAGTAATAAATAATTGTGATGTTTCTGATGATAACGCTACCAGAAATGTGTCAGCTATTGAGATTAATTTCTCCGACCGTTTTGGAATTGAAAATAAGAAAATATTTATCCGATTCAAACTTTAAAATTCGATTCGATATTAATTTGAATCGGATTTGGATTATATTTTGTAAAATCCGAAATCCAAAATTTCAATCCAAAATATGCTAAATCCGATCCGATCCAATCCGATCCATACATAGCCCTAATGTTGGTTACTTCAATCTTCAGTTGTTTCTGGCTAGCTGTTTTCACAATGGTGTTTTTGAAATTGCTTGTAAAATACGTATGATACTTTTGAAGTGAAAAGCTTCCCATAAGTAGGGAGAACTAGATCTATTTTTTCTTCATTTAGTGTTTACAAGTACAACGCCATGACAATTATGTTTGGTCATGTGCATCACTTAGAAAGAAAGTTAAGAAATTAGAAGAATATATTATACAATTGAGTTACCATTATAAAAGAACAATGAAATACATAATAAGAATTTGTTCAATTGTTTCAAATCTTTTGTATATTTACAAACAAGAGGCTATAGATACTTTCTTAAAATAAACAATCAACTTAAAATATTAATTATACTAGTGGCTGATTTCAAACATTAATTTAAAGATTTATAAAAATTGTATAATTAATAAAAGTAATCATGGATGAAAAAATTAATCAAGGTTTCTTAATTTTTTTTATTTTATTTTTTTAAGTTTGACTGTAACTTAAAATATATAAAGGACAACATTGGATTCCACAAGTTTCTTTTTGACAACCTATCGATTTATAGCATATGCCTTTATACTCTAACTATTGGCATTAGTTGATCATAAATTAGGACTTTCTTTATTACATAATGCATGAATATGTCACAAGTTCAAAAGAATCCAATTTTTGAGGTCAACACCAAGTCACTAAAATAAGATTAAATTTCATCATTTTAATTTTACACTTTTTTTCCGCATATTGTTTTGCACCCCACCTACATGTTTTTAAAATTTATGTGTTTTTAAAATTTTTATATTGATTAAATTCTGCTTGCTGCTATTGCTTTTTTCTCATTTTTTCTTGTGCCGAGGGTCTATTAGAAATAACCTATGTATCATCACAAAGGTAGGGGCAAAGTCTGCATACACTCTACTCCCAAACTCCACTTGTGAAATTTTACTGGATTTGTTATTTTTGTTGTTATTTATACTGATAGAATACTGCATTAGGGGTCTCAAGGAGTTACTCTGGTGGTCACAAGGGAGACTGGTGGTGGAATGAAGAGGTGCAAGGAAAAGTGGATACCAAGAAAGCAGCGTATCTGAAGCTAGTGGAAAGTGTAGACGGGGAGGAGAAAAGGGTGAATAGGGAGCATTATAAGTTGGCTAAGAAAGAGGTTAAGCTAGCAGTTACGGCGGCCAAGACTGCATATTTTAATCGTCTGTATAAGGAACTCAAGGGTCGAGGTGGGGATAAGAGGTTGTTCAGGTTAGCCAAGGCGCGAGAAAGGAAGGCGCGTGACTTGGACCAAGTGAATTGCATCAAGGACGAAGACGGTATAGTTTTGTTGGATGAGGGGCTTATCTGCCGGAGATGGCAGACCTACTTCCATAGTCTCTTGAACGAGGAGGGGGACATGAGCATTGTACTAGATGATTTGGAACTATCCGGGAGTCATTGTGACTTTGGGTATTATAGGCGGATTAGAGTTGATGAAGTTGAGGGTGTTATGCGTAAAATGAGAAGGGACAAAGCGACCGGGCCGGATAAAATTTCGGTGGAGTTTTGGAAGAGTGTGGTCAAGGCGGGCATGGTGTGGCTCACTAGGTTATAAAAATATTATTTTTAGAATGAAGAAGATGCCCGAAGAGTGGAGGTGGAGTACGATGGTTCTTGTATACAAGAACAAGGGTGATATCCAAAATTACAATAATTATCGGGGTACCCAAGCTGCTTAGCCTTACTATGAAAGTCTCGGAGAGAGTGGTATAGCTAAGAGTGAGAAGGAGTGTCACTATTTTCGAGAACCAATTTGAATTTATGCCGGGGCGTTCGACTACAGAAGTCATCCATCTTGTTAGAAGATTGATGAAGCAGTATAAGGAGATAAAGAAGGACTTGCATATGGTGTTCATCGACTTAGAAAAGGCGTACGATAAAGTTTTGAGGGAGGTTTTGTGGAGATGTTTGGAGGCTAGAGGTGTACTTGTTGCCTACATTAGGTTGATTAAGGACATGAATGATGGAGTAAATACTCGAGTGAGGACAGTGGGGGGACTCGGACCATTTCTCGGTTATTATGGGATTGCATCAGGGGTCAGCACTCAACCCGTTTTTGTTTGCTATAGTGATGAACGTACTGACGCGCCACATCCAAGGGGAGGTGCCGTGGTGCATGCTATTTGCAGATGATATTGTATTGATTGACGATACGCGAGACGGTGTGAACACGCAATTAGAGGTATGGAGGCAGACCTTGGAATCTAAAGGTTTCAAGTTGAGTAGGACCAAGACAGAATACTTAGGGTGTAAGTTCATTGGCGATACTCTAGGAGGGGAAGGGCAGGTGAGGTTGGACTCGTAGGTCATCCCTAGGAGATTGAGTTTTAAGTACCTCGGGTCTATTATTCAGAGGGGTGGAGAGATTGATGAAGATGTCGTACATTGTATTGGGGCGGGATGGATGAAATGGAGACTCGCTTCCGGTGTTTTGTATGACAAGAAGGTGCCACCGAAACTTAAGGGTAAGTTCTATAGAGTGGTGGTCAGACCAACGATGTTGTATGGGGCTGAGTGTTGGCCAGTCAAGATTACTCATGTCGAGAAGATGAAGGTAGTAGAGATGAGGATGTTGAGATGGATGTGCGGTCACACCAGGTTAGATAGGATCGAAAATGAGGTTATTCGCGATAAGGTGGGTATGGCCTCTATTAAGGACAAGATGCGGGAAGCGCGGCTTAGGTGGTTTGGCCATGTGAGGAGGAGGAGCACAGACGCCCCGGTGAGGAGGTGTGAGAGGTTGACATTGGAGAGCCTACGGAGAGGTAGAGGTAGACTAAAGAAGAGGTGGAGAGAAGTGATTAGGTAAGACATCGCGCAATTTCAGCTGACCGAGGACATGACCCTTGATAGGAAGGTATGGAGGTCGAGAATTAGGGTAGTAGAGTAGGTAGTGTAGAGTATTCATAACATTAGTATTGGTACACATTCTCGTTTTCTGTTGGTAGTAGGTTTTTATGACTAACCGTTATTTTCTTTCATTATTGATCACTTTACTGTCTTGTTGTTTTATTCTGCTTTTATATGGCTTTTTGATATTGTCCCTTCTTGCCTATATTTTCAATAATGTGGTACTTATACTATCCTGAGCCGAAAGTCTATTGGAAACAACCTCTCTATCCTCACAAGGTAGGGGTAAGGTCTGCGTACACACTACCCTCCCCATATCCCACAGTGTGGGATAATACTGGATATATTATTGTTGTGGTATACTGATAAAACACTTGCACGCGGCGGGAAGTACTCAGAAGAGGATGCAAAGGCCGTTATGGTACAGATACTGAAGGTTGTTGCATTCTGTCATCTCCAGGGTGTTGTACACCGTGATCTTAAACCTGAGGTAAACAGATTCCTCAAATTGGCATTGCAAATTAGAACACTAAGAGCCCGTTTGGACATAAAAAAAAAATCACTTTTTCGAATTGTTTTTACTTTTTTCGAAATCATTGTTTGGCCATATAATTTTTAATTTTCACTTGAAGATGAATTTTGGAATTTTTCAAAAATTTGAAAAATTCCAAAAAGATGTTTTTCAAAATTTTCACTCATATCATTCACAAAACTTCAAAAATAACCCAAAATTATATTCATGTCCAAACACAACTCTAATTTTTAAATACCATTTTCACTTGAAATTGTTTTTCACTTTTTTTAGGAATTTTACATTTCTTATGTCCAAATGCCCACTAAGTTAAATATTTTTTTTTTAATATTCACTAGTTACAAAAGTATATCTAATGTTCTAATTAGGGTGTGGAGGTTGAGCATTAGAGTGGTAGATTAGGAGGTAGCTGATAAGGTTCGTCTGGGTGGGAGACTGATCTGATAAGGTTTTGTCCTAGGCTGCTAGTGATTATTGTTGTGTCCATACTATTCTTTCATTTTTCATAGTATCGGGCCATATTCACTGATTTTGTTATTGTTTTCATCTATTTTTTGGTTCTTATGTTGTTGCTATTACTCATATGGTTATGTTAATAGTACTAATATATTGTCTCTTTTCGTTTTCTTGAGCCGAGGATTTTCCGGAAACAACCTCTCTACTCTCCGGAGAAGGGGTAAGATTGCTACCCTCCCCAAATCCCACTTGTAAAAACTCACTGAATATTATTATTATCGTATACTGATTAATATGTGATACACTTGCAAAACACAGTGACTATAAACTAGTAAACAAAAGACCACGATGATTTGAAAACACTATAAATGAAGAAGTTGATGGTGATTGCTTTACTCAATATCGTTATGCCGTCCCTTTTCCTTTTCCTTTTTGAAAAACGTCGTTCCATTACCACGAAATGATAGAAAATTTAACGTATATATTGTATTTATCATTCGTACAATAATTTTAAATTAATAAAATTTAAATATTTATATATATTTATTAAACATTTTAATACATGTATATAGAATCTAAACAAAAACTATTTGGTTCAAGGATCTAAACAAAACTAATAGGGATGTTCAAACCGAACCGTAAAAGTGGCTTAATGGCTTATTCGCAAGGGCGATCCTTCCATAAAGCAAGTAAAGCAACTGCTTTAGGCCACACATTTATGGGAGGGGGGGACAATTTTTGTTACACCTAATAGGATATGCATAAGTTCAAATGTTTTGTGAAGTGAAAAAGTTTGATTTCTTTCTTTAACAAGTATAGAGAAGAAGGATTTGCAACTGCTATGATTTCTGCCAAGAAAATTGTAGTAGAAACGAATATTGAATCTGAATTTCGTAAGAAACGTATAATATATAGAAAGTAACAATTTGATGAGAATGTTGATAATAAAATCTCAAAATCGTTCGAAGAGTCCTTTGAAATTGATTATTGTATACATAGTAGACAAGATTATTTTTTTCACTTCAAAATAGATTTGAACAATTCGAAGCATATGCAAATATATTTGGTTTTCTATTTAGCGGTAAAAAATAAGATCACTAGATGATGAATTTTGAAAAATATTGCCTTAATCTTGAATGTTCCTTAAAGCATAATAATCAATTCGATATTGATGGTTTAGATTTATTTTCGAAATTAGAAATATTGAGAAAAATAGTATAATTAGAAGATAACAGTTTAATTGATACACCGGTCAAATAACAAAATTTGATTCTTTTTCCAATGTCGATATTACTTATGGAATAATGGTAATAACTCTTGTTTTCGTTTCAGCGGAGAGAAATTTTTAAAATTAAAATTGATAAAATCTCACCTAAGATAAACAATGTCTCAATAAAGCTTAAATGGATTAACTATATTGTCAATTAAGAAAGACTTATTAGGAGTTATTGATTATAGGAAAAGTATTAATAACTTTGTATCTAAGAAGCGCTAAAATAGACTTCAAATAAATAAATATTCTTTTAAAAAAAAAAGTTAAGGCCGCTCATAAAGTTCGGCTTTAGGCCACAAAACTCGTTGGGCTGCCCATGCTTATTGGTATCGAGTTATCGGATTAACAATTGGTGAATGGATTGAAATTTTATAATTAACGATTTATCGGTTTAGGGCGGATTACTTAATTTTCTTATTGGATAAACCGTAAACTTGTATTTATATTTTACCCATTATGAAGCAACTTCTTAGCAGCTTGAGCTTCAACGTCATCATGGGGTAGAACTAGGCAGATGTTAGATAGTTTGATATCTTTCTGCTCAAATAAATCATTTAACTTGGTAACTGAAGCAAAACTATATCCAAAATTTATGTTAATTGAGCTTCTATTACTGGTTAATGATCCCTAATTTGTATTTTAGCTTGCTTATGGTAAAAGAATTAAAGAAGAAGAAACTACCATTAACAATGAGATCTTTATTCGTAACTTTTATTGCTTATTTATGTAACTTTTTATTGTCTATTGGATGGCTAGATAATTAATATATTTACAAGCCGACAACAAATAAGCGGCCCTAAAAGCTATCAGATTCAGGTAACACTACTAAAAACTAGCTAATTTCGTCTAAGGAAAACCGACCGAAATCGGTCGGAAATTGAGAAAAGCGATCGATTTCCGACCGCTTTTAATTAGTCGGAAAGATGATGGTCGCTAAGGTGTTTCGACCGAAATCGGTCGGAAATTTCAATGCATTGACTGACAGTCAAACTATATTTACTGACCAAAATTGATCGGTATTAATTAAATTTTTTATTTAATTTTTAAAATACCGACCGAAATCAATCGGAATTAGTTAAATTTTATTTATTTATTTTTCAGATACCGACCGAAATCGGTCGGAATTTTAAATATATAATAATTTTAGAAATCTTCCAGATATATATTTTTTCGTATCGCATTTATACTCCCCAACTCAAGACATCATAGCACCACAATATTATATCTTATTACTATGTTACTAATTAGTACTACTATATATTATCATTATTATTTTATTAAATTCTAATTCTAAATATAGAATATTAAATCTTATTACTAAGCACTAACTACAACCCTTCCTATATTTGCTTATTTTTTATTTGTCCACAACTGTTGAACTCTATACATCAAAGTTCTAACTTATAAGATGGAAAAACTCACATCTTTCAGCCGATGTGGGACAAGAGTATTTCCCAATTTTCGACCGAAATCGGTCGGAATTTTTGAAAATTTTTAATAAAAAATTATTTTCCCATTTCAGCTGATATGGGACAAGAACATAATTTCAAATTCCGATCGAAATCGGTCGGAATTTTTGAAAATATTTAATAAAAAATTATCTTGCCATGGAAAAACCCACTACTTCTCTTCCCATGGAATATTTATTTATTAATCTATCCATTTTATTATTTGTTTGTATGTTTCTTTTTTATGAAAAAAAATAGTGCATTAAATTAGGATTCCATAAGTCAATAAAAAATTATTTCGAGTTAATAAAATTATGATTGCATTTTAATGTAAAAATATGCTCAGTTATTTTTTCTAAAATTTCATTGATAATACTGAAATAACACATTAATTGTTTTATATAAAAAAAAATATATTAACTAACCAGAATTAAATATATCGTACATTGGTTAAGTAATTAGTATATAAGCTATAAGCTATATTCAATATATATATA